>VZSF01006304.1:19084-264447 GCA_013398295.1 Chionis minor
GCTGAGGGGAGGCCGCGGCGGGCGGCGGCTGCCTGGGCTTGCCCCGCAGGTTTTAGCCCCCAATTGTGATAAATGAGGTTCCGCCACGTTTGGGTTTTTTTTGGCGTTTCACAGCCGGGAGCGATCTGGCCCGCCGGGCCCTTCCCTCCTGTGGTAACTGGGGGTCGTTCGCCTTCCGCCTTGGCGCTGCGCTCCCGCCCTCCGGCAGCGCCTTTTCCCTGTCAGCGTTTCCCGGTGGGTCGGAAGGGATTAANCCCCCGCCACCACCGAGCCCCGCGGCCTCCCCCTGCCCCTCGCCAGGCCGCAGGCAGCGCGGCGGGGCGGGGCGGGGGGGTTGGCCAGGGACGGGCAAAAGTGGTTTATTTTCTTTCCCCACCTTTTTGGAACCATGGCCCCGGGGGGGGGGGGCAGGGGGCGCTTCTTTTAAATTGCGTTAAATTTTTAAAACAGGGTGTTTTCTTCGCTGCGGCAAACGAGCCCTCGAGAGAAATGCCTCAAGGAGAAGACGCTTGTGGCAATGTTTATAGATAAATAACAGAGATATCTCTCTCTTTTTACCCCCGCGAGGTATTTGAGACCACATGAAAGCAGTTCCCTATCAGATATGACATGAGAAGCAGAAATGTTGATTCAGCAAGGTCTTGCCTCACACATCTACCTCCAAGGACATAAGCAGCAACTATTTCAATCACATTAACTTCAAAGCCATTATTTTAATCTTTAAATATTTGTCTATATTAGGGCCTGACTTCCTTTGGAGCAGTGGCCTTGAACCTTCAAACACATCTGACTTAACTTGCGTGTTTTGTAGGACTGGCTTTATATTAGGTTTGGCTTTGGAAATCTGAACACCTGGATTTATTTTACAGTCAGTAGACTTTACCAGTTGCAAAGTGTCCCACGGATACTGGAATGCTTTCAGTGATGAAATTGGATGTATATGTATATGTGTGGGATCAAGGCTTTAGCAAGTGAATATATTTTCTAGCTTGTGTGATAAGACAGCTGTATAGTTGTGACCTTTTTCACTCTTTATACGTACTGGTTTTGTGAATAGGATTCCTAGTTGCTATGGTCATATAAATAAATAATAATCTGTGTACTTGTAGTTAGACTATACAAAGAAATGTTGCCTAATTTGTATCTGGTATTTTGCCCTCACTTCATGAATGAACTACAAGTTTTTTCTCCTTTTGCTATGACCTGGGTCATCACAGTTTGGTCCCTTTTGGGCAGAGGGTGCTGGAGCTGGGTGCTGGTGATAGGGCTGACTTTTATCAAGGCAGAACGCGCAGAGTCTGCTCCCCTGGCCATGCAGACGCTGGAATAAAGTTCCTCTGATCACAGCACTTGCATCCCTTACTTTGCTTTCTTGCTAGCAGTAGCTGCTTTCCCTTCTCTCCCATCTTGGCCTTTCAGCACAGAAAACAGATTAATTACAAAGACTGGACATTATATGCAAATCAAAAGACGGGAATGAAAAGTTGTGGCTCTTCCATGAACTGTGGAAACTGCTCTCTTCATCTGACCTTTATGCAGTCGACCTTTCCTCCATCTCATGCCCATCCTGCATGATCTGATTGTGCAAGCGCAGTGTTACTGATACCAATGGTCTTGTTACATTCAGGTGAAGTGATTCATGTTAGGAAAGTTAACCCTGTGCACAAATCTCCCCTTAACCCATCTGTATTGTAGACAAAAGCATAACTTGTAGATACACAAGCTAGTATTAAATAAGGAGTCGAAATAAACCTATGTGTCCAATTTAAACAACCAGCTTTCTGCTCTTGCTCCTTTTTAAAAGGTATTACTATAAAAATAATTGTGATTGATGTGAAAAATATAATGAAACTATATTCTTCTTGGGATTTGTAGATACTGCTTCCGCTTGAATAACACCACCAGTATCCAATGAATTAAAACACTGGGGGCTGCTTGTTTTGAAACTCAGGTATTCCAAGAACTAGTGTGCGCTTTGGATATTACGCTGTTATCTGTCTCAGCCTCCCTGCTGATTTCTGTTTGTTTAGAATAATTTTTATGTTTAAAAAAAAACACACAGTCCTGTTGCTGTGGAAGAGATAATAGTGTTAGGTTTCACATAAGAGATGATAATGAAAGTGATCGTGAGGCCTAAAGCAAACAAACAAAAATGTAGCTATTCCCTCTCCTTCTAATCGCTTTCCATTACAGTCATTTTAGCTGAGGCTTTTAAAAGAAAAACTCTGGATGTAGGCGAGGTACTTAGTAACTTCATGACATTTTTAGGACTCTCATGCAGTAGCTTTTACAGTACAGTTGTTGTGTCATCTGAGTACATCTGTACGTGGATGGTGTTTTAAGCTAAATAAGGCCATTCAGGAAGGATCGTGTATTGGTATTTTCCCCTTTTATTTACATCAGAGGTGAAAAGGAGGTTAATTTGTCATTTGTAGTCCGTTTGTGGCTGTGTTAACAGAAATAAGTCACTCCAGAGTACCATCCGACAGACCTGTTCGCTGTCATAGCTACAGTCACAACTTTTGAGTGACTGCACATCTGGAGAGCATTTCCTCTGCTGCAGGTATATTCTAAAAACCCCAGATCCAGCTGATTTTACTGGCAGGTGTCCTTTGAGTCAGCATTTTGTCTGCCACTGAAGAAGACAATGCTCCAGATAATGACTTTACTTACGGGTTCAACAGGCTGCTGTGTGAAAGCCAGGCACCTTTGTATTTATACATAAGCACCATTGATTCTGTGTTTACAGGCTGACAACGTGTAACTGAGAACAAAAGTTTGTCTGTTAGTGTAAAGTCAAGTCCTTGCCTGGCAGAAAGTAAGAACAGAAACGGAGTAAACAGAATGGCATTTAGGTACCTCGTATAAAATTTTGGCGGCGGTAGAACTGTTGATAAAGCCCTAATGCTTTAAACATGCCTTACAGAGAGGATTGGGTACAAAATTGGGCCTGTGTCCGTGTTCGTTGCTATCTGATTTATACAGAACTCTCGAGATGCTCTCTTTAAAAAGCTTTTTATTCAGTTTTGCATTGGAGATTCAGAGGTTGCCTTCTTGGGAAAACTCAAGTTTCAAAAGAACTGGTCAAGTTTAGACACGATGAGAGGAGTCTTTTGAAACTAGATTGTTTAAACCTCTTTAAAGTGTATTTTAAGTTTGTACACCTTTTGTATCCTTAGGAAGGGTGCCTGTGTTAATGAATCCAAACTTCCTAAAGAAAGAGGGAAAAATTCTACAAGAATTGTCTGCAATCCGCAGGAAGTCCAGGGAAGATGGGACTTGATGTTCTCCATATGGCTAAATTTAAAAAAAAGAAACAAAGAAAAAGAAAAAAGCAAAAAAGAAAAAACATTTAATGAAATTTTTTTTTTTTTTAAACAGTCCCTTCTGATTTCATTAAAAAACATGCAGTCCCACATAGGAAGGATGCACTTGGAGATGTGTTCAGAGAGCATTCGATGCTCTGGATGATAAACTTCTTTCTGATTCTGGCAGAGTACTTGGTTCCGGCGACAGCAGTAGCGAGTGGGCTGTGGCTTGGTACAGGGAGGGGTAACTTTGGGGAAAGGATCTCTGATCAGTTTGGCTTTGAAGTCTATTGAAACAGACTGTTTATTTTGTTAAACGTACCATTCTCTTGTGCCCCAACCACAGCTGCTCGGTCTTACTCTTGATGTGTGAGCACTATAATACAAGCCTGGCGTTCCTCTTGCAAAAATGTCATAAATCATTCCTTGGGTGGGAATCCAGGGGGACGGTGACGTGGTGGTTCAGTGGATCTGAAGTTGGCAGGAGAAGAAAATGCATTGAGTAAACTGCAGCAGCAGCTCCCTGGTTGCATTTTCCTCCAGGAGGAGACATGGGTGGTTCTGACTATCGGCAGCTCTCAGAGGTTAATACTATGATTGTCTACTTTAACTGGTTATGAAAGGGCAGGTGGTTTTGCTTCCAGTGGGATTTTCTGTGGGAATGCTGAGATCCTTCAGCTAGTGTACCCTTTCTGCTGTTTGACGACAGGACTGTCAATCAGGCAGCCAAGACCAGAAAGCAGCTCAAAGGGATCATGTACTCCTTTAACGTGCTCAGTTCTGACAGGTGTTTGTCTAATTTTCCTCAATGACCTCCACGGGCAGGAACTGCATGGTCAGCCCACCAGCTTCTCTTTGTATTTCAGGCCTTTATCTAGTTCCCTGGTTGTCTCTTAACAAACCTCACATTGTCCCTGCACTCCAGCAAGCTCCTTCTTCCTTCTGTGGCCCCTTTTAGCTACTGTTCCTGCCATTCCTGGGTGTGTCCTAAGGCAAAGGAGAGGTGGATAGGGCTTGGCATGAATTGTAGTGAACAGACCTTTGCGTCAGAACAAGCCCTGATGAGAGGTCATGGGATCTTCTCACCTGCCCTGCTGGGTAAGACAGCACTTTCAGCTTCCATGAGTGAAGTCCGGAATGAATTCCCATCTTGTGTTCCCAGAAATGCTATGTTCCTGGCATTTTGTCTGCAGTGGCCAGTGACAGGCACTTTGGAACAGAATAGAGGAGGCAGACCCTGTCCAAATTTGTATTGTGGCAGAGTAGGAACAGTGTTGGGGTAGGGTCTGTCTGGTGTCCTGTTGAAATGGGAGACTTTGCACTGACTTTCTTGAGCTCTGAACTGGATCCTTGGAGAGGGTCAATTAAAAGTCTTTGTGCCAATACCTGAACTCTGCATGTATTTTCTTCCGTAGGCAAATTCAGAATACGCACACGGGGCTGGATTTGTCAGTGCCGGAATACCAGGAAATCCGTGGGAAGATGATGTCTGGCCACGTAGAGTATCACATTGTCGTTGTTACGCGTCTGGCTGCCTTCAAATCAGCAAAGCACAAGCCTGAAGATGTAGTTCAATTTATGGTAAATGTTTAATCAGTGCTGTGTTAGTGATCTTAAGCAGCTTTGATTATTTTGGTCCTGATGTAGCAGATACTTTGTCAGCTCAGCCTCCCTGTTGTCCTTGGTAGGACAACACAGTCTGAACCATTTCTGCAACAGGAGTATTATCCATATATTAATTGAACTTTTTATTCCAGGAGCTCAAAGCAATAATGACTGTTTATTGTTGTCTTCAAGGCATTTTGCATTATGGGTCAACATATAGAAACCAATTAAGCTTTTTATAAGTCCTGCTAGAAAATTTGTTTCTCTGATATATGTATCAGCACTGGGAGTCGGTACCTAAACATGAAATAAATATATAATAGTTTACTTGAGAATCATGTGGTGCAATAAGAGGAATTAACCTTGCAGTAGGTTAGCCTTGACCTATTAGCCTTGACTTATTAGCCTTGACCTGGTTTTTAAAATCCTTAGTAAGAGAGTTTTACAAGGAAGAGTTGGATTACTTTTTCCAGGATACCTACAGAGTAAGGGTTTGAAAATGTAGCACGTGAGATTAATTTCACCTGTTTCAAGTCATCTATAGCATGTGCATGTCCACTTGAGCTGTCTCACCTGGGACTGTCTGTTGAGTCAGTAGAAAAAGGTGCATTTAGGGTACATTTCATTTAATCTGCTCTAGCTGTCTGCTGAACCACTCACAGGAAATGCGTTTCTTTATCCATTGACTATAAAGGAATTCTAAGGGGATACACCCTGTTGCATGCAGTGAACATTTGCTATTTTAAGATGTTTTGGGGATAACTAAGGTCAGTGAGGTGAGTGCATGGTTACCTTGCAGACCATTAGTCCTACTGTAACTCACGCTCTGTAGAGGACACTGATAAATGGGTATTTGCACGGTCTGATTTGCAGATAAACCCACATCTGTCAGTGTTGTGCAAAGGTGCCTGGTGAGGACATCTCATACATTTATTGCACTCCTTATGCTATATATGACTTTATGATAAAAGTAGAATTGCTGGCATGAGTCTGTTCTGTTCTCCTTGTCCCTGACTGCTTGTTCACGCTCCTGCAGTGTTTCCTTCTGTGTGCCAGTATCACGTGGCTATTCTGTAATGTCAGCTGAGGAAGGTCCTGGCTAAAAACGGGTTTTTGGGAGTTTGTTATTTGGTACTGATGTACACTTGTTTCTTGAGCCTCTGAGTCGCACAGCCCCATTAAAGTTTGTTTTCAGACCGGGGAAGGGCCAGACAGGGGCAGATAAGAGAAGGGAATGTGGAATCGCTTTTTTTTCTGCATCAGTGCCTGTTTAAATTATGTAATATTTCCATGCAGCATTGTGCAAGAAAGGACCTGACTAAACCCGAGGTGTTAAACTGGGCTATTGTCATCTAACATTCTGCTTCACTTAAGAAAAAGTAGATAAAATCAGCTTGTCTATAAAGAGGAGGAACAGACTTCCTGCTGTGCCCCCCTGCTTGCTGACATTGTCTGTTCCCATGTCCGCTCTCTCTAGGAGGATTCTCAGCACTTGGTCGCTCTTCTCGAGTGAAGTGAACCTTTCTGATTTCTTCTCCGGTCAGACCTCCTGATATTTCATTCTTCATGAAGAAGAAAACTGGTGTAGTCTGACGAGAATAACATTTATCTCATCAGATACATTTTTTGCAGCTGACTGAGTCTGATATATCATAGAGTTTGGTGTCTGAGAGTAATTTAAAACCATGAGCTGGGAGGTTGGAGGATGGATGCTTTGCATCGATTCATTCCAATGAGTCTTTTCTGTATGTATTACTGGAAGGAATGGAGGGATTCACCTGTCATAACTTATCGCTCTGTAAGTTGGATATTTTAATCTGAGTCTGTCCCTGCTTTTATGGTCAACAGGGAGAAGGGGAATGAGGTGATTCATCTTCTGGAAATGCCTCTCTTCTTTAACCATGAAGGGAAAGCATTCTACATTTTAGACAGCTGGGGTGGGGGGCTTCAACTCCAACCTAAAGTGTTTAAGACCCAATTGAGTTGCACACAACTCAACTGCCTACACCACCAGAGGTGCCCTGGGATTTTCCATATAGCCTTCAGAATGTGGTGGGTCTCCCGTGGGCCCTGTGTGATATTTGTCTGCCCCACACAAGCCCCTTGGGTACCCCAAAACATCTCAGATGGCACGAGATGCCTGTCTTTAGGCAGAAGAGTCTGCTCCTCATGATTAGGTGTCTGCATTTGCTGCAGATTTCTAAGCTCCCATCCCAGTCAGTGCAGTACCGTTGAGAAGAATGTAGCTGAGCATCTATAGTGTGGGGGAATCTTCTCTGCTTAAGGTACATGGCTGGTACCATCTGAGAATCCCTAAGTCATCCTAGATGTCTGTGTAGGGCTGGCAGATGTGACACAGTACGTCAAGGCATGGGCACCATCCTGAAGCAGAGCGAGGTGAGACACTGTATACCACCCAAGGTACCACTAGCTGCCTGTGTTCAGGTCAGTTGAGTTTCAGTCACATCCTGCCAAAATGTAGTGACTGTACCTGACTCTCATGAGAGCTGAGGCACCTCCTGCATCTAGGTAGTTTTCTTAACCTGGAGGCAAATCCCAACCTTGTGGCTGCCAGGTGAGGTGAGTGGCACCCCTAGTGTCTGCATAGTGCCCTGTTCTGCTGGATGTTGTACCAGCACAAACAAGAACCATGACGCTTCCAGGGAGTTTGCAGGTGAAGCGTAAGAGAACCAGGCGACTGGGTAACAGCAGAGAAGAATGAGGTTACATTGGATAGCAGGTCAGACACATTGAATTGGTATGGGGAGGGGGAGCGAGGTGAGACATCTGAAGGAGGAAAAAGAAACAGCTGTGTGCCTGTTCTGTCTTCCCAAGCGTGCAAGCAGGATGGGAGAGGGAACTTATTTTTGCTATTGTTGAAATGATCAAATCTGGGAGGCTGGAGGAAGGTGCCAGTGTCACAGTGCTGAGATGACAGGTAGGTTACAGAAGACAGGTAGGCATGGTAGGATTTCCTTTGGCTCTGGATGCATTAATCCAATTTTGGCTACCTCAGGAGCCAGGTCTGTGTTTTGAGACCCCTTGTCTTTCCTTTTTCTTCCTCCTCCCCCCCCCCCCTCTCCCTGAAATATCAGCTAAATTGATTTTCCTTGTCTGGCTGTTCTCCCACCTGTTTCCAGTTAAGAGACTGCCCTCCACACTCTCATGCCCTAGGTGGCAGCAGCGAAACTGGCTTTCTGTGCTTTAGGCTGCAAGCAGCTGCAGGCAGCGACGTGACTGAGCTCAAATGGCTTCTCTATCCCCTGGAAAAAGATGGTGAGCAGGAAGAAGCGTCCTCTAAACTAGCTGTGATCTCTGGACTGTGATTTAGACCACGCTGGATCGAGATATGTTAACATACAACCAACCAAAACAGGGTGAACATCAAAAAGAGATTTCGGATCTGACCTGTGGAGTTACTAGCCTTTACTGTGGGTCTAAACAGTCCAGAGTTCCCTGCTCCCCTGCCTTAATGGGACTGTGCCAAACCAGTATCGCAGCCTTTCTAATGGAAATGTTTGGGAAGCATTAACAGAAGAAGAAATTAACTTCTGTGATGACTTTCAGATCTAAATTCTTAGAAACCGGAGGGATTTTTTTAATTTAAAAAATGCCGTTTGTAAAATAAGGCAAATTGGTTGTAGAACTGCTTAACCTTGAGGTTATAGTTGGTAAGTGAAAGAAAACTCAGCCGCATTTCTTTCAAAGGTCAGAATACTCTTGCCCTATTGAAAGAGTGAAATTGGTTTTATCTTTGGTACTGCATCAGAGATACTGCTGCAAAGGGATATTTAATTATTGCCTGTAGATCTCCCATTTTCTGTGAGAAGAAGAAAAGGCTTTGCTTATCTTAAATGCATTTCTTCTAGCCACACCTTACCTGTTTTAGCAATTAACTTCTCTCTTCCCAGCCTTATTAAAAATCCATGCAGCCTGTAGTGCCTTCTCTTTCTATCTGTGCCCAGATTTAAGTGCTTCTCTTTTACAAGTTACTTTTGCTAGTCAGGCTCATTCTTTTTCAAAGCTGAACAAATAACTACTGGTGTTTGACAGGCACAGCACATTTTTGGGAGGAATTTACTGTAGAACTGTCATTCTTATAATATGAAGGAGTGTAAGCACGTGGGTGTGTATTCATCTACGTTTTCCTCATTATCTGTTTGCGTATGTTGGTCTTGTTTCTGTAGGCCTCAGAATCTGTGCGTTGGAGTTGCTATTTCCTGACCATACAGGTGTGTTGTGAAGATAAATTCCTTCACATTATAACCTCTGTGATGGGGGGGGTGGGGGGGGGGGAGAATCCCTGCTCAGTGTAGCAGTAGGTTCAGGAGCCGTTAAGAATTCATGGTGATTAAAAAGAAATATTAGAGTGCTTGCTCTTCTGCTGGGTAAAACAGGTGGGGAGAACAGCATGTGGCCATGTAATTAAAATCTACCATAATGCATACCCACGAGGTCACCAAGCAACATTAATTCTGGTATGGCTTGAATTGGGAGTCTACAAGTGAAAGCTTGGTTTGTGCTCTCTATGAGAAGGGATGCTTTGGATTCCCGAATCCAAAGCTGCTGGTTGTGTAAAGGACAATGCTGCTGTACCTCCATTTTGTGACAGTGTTAAGAAGTGGGCTTTGTAAAAAGAAAGTCACAGTAGCTGTAAGTATTTCATGGAATACTGTAAAATCAAGAGTGCTCTTCACTAGTGTGCACTGGCTGGCCAAAGGGCTTGAGTTAGCTCTGAGACCTCCATTTCCTTGAAATCCTTGCAGTAAATATAAAGCATATGAAGACAGGTTTGAGGTCAGAAATAGGGCATTAAAAGGAGCCTAGGGAAAGGAGGCATGAAATCCCATTAATACTGAGTGGGATCAAATTCTCCTACGCACATCTTAGAGTCCCAGGCTCATACCCTACAGGCATTCTCATGTGTGTACTTTAATGCATGAGGTTCTCCTGAAGATGGGGGCAAGGCACATGCGTGAGATTTGAGGGATTAGCGGCAAACTTCAGGGTTTCACTTTGAACTTCCCAGTGGTTTTCTTAACCTTCTAGCTATATTTGATCATACTCAACTTACTTATTTGTTCTGGTACTTATTTGTTCCTGGTACAAAAAATATTCAAACTCATCCCTGTCTGTTTTTCAGTTCTATGTTGGATGTTAGTTGTTACAGGCAAATAGGGTCTTGACCTGGCAAATATGCACATGCTTGGCTGTATTTGCATGATTAACTCTTTTGAAGTGAAGGAGATTGAGCCTTTGATATTGTGACTTGACAGAACTCCTTGAAGTGCGTGCACTCAGGCTGACTTACAGGTGGTGGGGGTTTAGCTCCACAGTATTCACCGAGTTGAGTTAGAGGCACGAAGGGGGAGAGGATAATTGCAGGATGAAGACCTGGAGGAATTGCAGGCAGCGGAAGAAAAAATATTTAAATAGTAATCAAATGGGTCTTTGTTTACTTTAATAGGAATGATAAAATGGTTTTTATGTGTGAACAAGGGAGAGCAAAACGTGCACTGGCAGCCCAGAAGACCAGCCGTATCCTGGGCTGCATCACAAGAAGCGTGGCCAGCAGGAAGAGGGAGGTCATTCTGAGACCCCACCTGGACTCCTGCATCCAGCTCTATAGCCCTCAGCACAGGAAAGACATGGACCTGTTGGAGCGTGTCCAGAGGAGGCCACAAAGAAGATCAGAGGGCTGGAGCACCTCTCCTGTGAGGGCAGGCTGAGAGTGTTGGGGTTGTTCAGCCTGGAGAAGAGAAGGCTCCGGGGAGATTTTATTGCAGCCTTTCTATATATTAAAGGGGGCTTATAAGAAAGATGGGGACAGACATTGATAAAATGATCTGCCCTGATAAAGGGCCTGTAGTGACACAACAAGGGGCAACTGAAAGAAGGTAAATTGAGCTCAGATGTAAAGAAGAAATTTTTTACAATGAGTCTGGTGAGGCACTGGCACAGGTTGCCCAGAGAAGTTGTGGAGGCCCCATCCCTGGAAGTGTTCAAGGTCAGGTTGGATGGGGCTTTGCGCAACCTGGTCTAGTGAAAGATGTCCCTGTTCACAGCAGGGGAATTGGACTAGATGATCTTTAAAGGTCCCTTCCAACCCAAGCTATTCTGTGATTCTAAATGCATCAGTCTGAGGCTGTTGGATTCAGCCAGTCTCATTGCTGCATTTCCAGCACCAAAACCAAGGTAAAGCTGAGCAAAGACAAAGAGGAGCCAGCAGCAGCCAGGGTTTGAGGCAGAGGGATGGTACATGAGGAGCTGCAGCTGGCAGGGCTTGCTGGGGCCAGCTTTGGTCGTGGGTAAATGAGGAAAGGTTTGGGCTGGAGGTTTAAGTTCTTGCCTGTATGGTAGGTTATTCCAGCAGAGGGCATCCCCACACTGCTGGAAATCAGCTCGCGTGGTGTGCTGCAGGCTTTTGGGTAGCATATTAGTATGCTTTGGATATAGTGTCATCACACTTTGTATTCTGTGTCGCGTGTTGTGGTTGGTGGTGTTGTTCAAAGCCCACGCAGATTCAGAAAGGCTCAATTAGTGATAGGATGCGAGGGTGTGCGTTTACTTTAGGTTCAGTGGTGTAATTAGACAGAAATTGAGATTTATGAATAATTTACAGTTTGATAGAGGAGGAATGAAAATTTAAGTGGGGAAAGAAAAGTTTGTATGTCTCGGTTCAGCGTTACTTTTTGAGTATCTCAAAGCTGTTTTGGCATAGTCCTGTCGATTGGTTGCTGTCTTGTAATGCTTTCAGACATTAATTTGTTATTTATTACTGAAATTAGTTAGATGTTAAACATTTTTCACAAATCAGATTTGAGGTCTTTTTCTAGGTGGAGGGTAACATTGTTTATTCTCTTGAAAAAGTCCCAGTGAACTCCTCACTGCCCTTACATTTGGGCTTACAGAGTACTTTTGGGAGGGGATCTGGTGTCATACCGTGTTCAGAGTGCTACTGGGATCTAGCAAACGAGAAATGTATGGAAATTCAGAAAGTCCAGGATTGCTTTCCGCTCTCGTTTTGGAGTATCTTTCAAAGGGAGGATTGTCTTATTCTGGGAACATCTCTTTACAGCCGTCACTTCAGTGCCTGGCTGCTGAACTGCATGTCAGATCCTGCATGCGGAGCACCGTGTGGCTCACACTCACCTGTGCTGCTTACAGGAAGCGAGTCTAAAAGTCTTGTTTTCCATTCCCCTGTTGACTCAGGTTTGGTTTTGTGCTTCAGATCTTTCTTGTAGAGCTGCTTGCCTTTTGTGACTGGACACTGAACCTGTAGTGAACATTGTACAGCTGAAATGCAAATATTTTTCAAATCAGCTAGCTTAGTTGATAATTACTGCAAAAGGCAGGGAGGCGTGAAAGCTCGGTGGTTATTGCTCTTTATGCCTACATCTAATTTAGTAAACAAGTTGAAGTGTGTCTGTTAATGCCAGGACCTGTTCTCTGGCCTCGAGGGCAGCTCGCACAGTCTGGCTGTGTCCGTAGTATGAAATTTTCTTACCATCAGTAATGGGGATCTGAACCCGAACTGGCTACTCTGTGGTCTCTGCACTAGGCTAAATCTTAGGCTAAAAAATTACCTGGGAGAGTGCTGGCTGCCCAGAGTCAAAACTGTGCCAGACATTGTCAGGTTCCAGTAGACACTATAAGGTTCTTAGTAGATACTCTAAGGTTCTAGTATGTGGGAAGATGCCCTTTCACTGTTTAGTTTGCTAGTATAGATGCCGTTTATGGATTCTGAGTTAATCCATAACTAGTTCCCCTTCTACTTTTGTGCTTTTTGTTCAGTTGACTTTCTTTTGTCACTGTGTTGGTGGGAGAACTCTGCCTTCTTCCATCCCAAGATGTTGGGATGGTGCTTGAAGCTCTCCATCTTTTATGTTGCAGTATTAATTAGGATTCACTCCACTACAGTTCACCAACACGTGTTACAGGAGGGTAAGAGCTGGACCCTGGTAGAGGATCTGTGCCGTGTACATTCCTCTAGCACTAGGTTTTTGGGTTTTTTTTTTTTAAATCTTAACTCTGTATTCATTGAAGCATTCATAGATAATGGGGCCATGGAGGGCCATGATGAATATATTGTCTGTATAACATCACAGTCACAGAGCATGACAGTTGCTCCCCATGGGGCTTGCAGCATCACTTGGAGATGGTGTTTTGTTTGTGTGTGATTTTTATGTGTTGGTTTCTTAAGGTACTGAGTTCAAAACGTAATGTGGCATAGAAGTCGCACCATTTCCAACCAGCATTCCCATGGTTATTGCTTTTCTTTTACTGTCTTGGGCCTTATTTCTCCTCAGGCTTCCTGTCTTTGTCTGCAGAGGAATGACTCTACTGTTGGCATCTTCTCCCTGGATGAGAACCTGTAGGCCATGGCCAAGTTGTTAGTTTTTATGTTCTCATGGATAAATGGAACAGTCAGGGGTCAGCTGAGGTCTTTGCCCTTCGGTTTCTGTCCTTAGGTGCTCTGCAGGGCAGCAAACTTGCCAGTTTTTTTAGGCTAGAAGGGCACTGAAGCCCACCAGGGCTGAGAAATGGGTCTTCTGGGTCAATGGTGAAAAGATTCAGACTGCTTTCTCCATCAGATACTACCCTGGCTGGGCTTCTCTTCCCTCCTGTCTCTCAGGGCTGGGCATTGTATAGCTCATTTTTAGTGGACAAGGATTTTTGCTGTCAGAGAAAAGTATCTGGAGCAATGACCTTCCCAGTATTTCATTAGTAGATGAGTCAGGCAAATGGGTATCTGGCAATGAACTTCAATTCCATTAGGGAGCAGATTTTAATAACACAATTAGAAGACCAGCAACAATGCTTGGGGATTCACTGTGTAGATAACAGGTTTTTACTAGGCTATATGTAAAGCTCCTTGGTAATGCATGTTTTTCCACTTCAGTTTCCAGGATTAATGTTTCACTGTGCTTAAATGCTGCTTTGCTGCTCATGTCTCGCTGTGAAGAAACTCACCCAGGCTGCGTGTTTCATTGCAGGTTTCCAAGAAGTACAGTGAGATAGAGGAGCTCTACCAGAGACTGTCAGCACGATATCCACAGGCTTCTCTTCCGCTCTTGCCTAGGAAAGTTCTCTTCGTGGGGGAATCCGACATCTGTGAACGAAGAGCTATGTTCAATGATATCATGAAATTCATCTCAAAAGATGAGGATCTAGCAACGAGTCCTGAGTTACTGGAATTTTTAGGTAACAAAAAGATGTGAGTGTCCCCTCTCCCATGAATGCGCTTGATAGAAGCATTATTAAGTTCTTGATTCAGGTAGTCAGAAACTAGAGAATGCCAGAACGAAGGCTGTCATGGAATGTATCCTCTTGTGCATCTACAGTGCTGCATAGCCATGTTTGCTAGTGTTTTCTCCTCAGTTGACATATGCCTCATTCAGAAATGTTGATACCACAGTGCTTGCTTTGAAGGTATCTATCTCACCATATCTGATTTTCCTTAGGCGTATACCTGAGATGTGATTCCAAACACATCAGTTTAGAAGGCTGAATAACCATATATTGTCAGTGGAGAGGTGGACCCTAAAAGGCCAGTGCAGGGTCTCCTGTACTGAACAACTGTGCCATGTTTTGTCTGCCTTTCATTCCTAATAAAATTGCTAGGCCTTGCTGAAGAAGGTCCTAAAGCAAATTGTTGACCCCAAGAGAGATTTGAGTAAGAGGCAGATTCTTTATTAGTTAAACCCATTCTCTGGCCTCTTTTTTTTATTTTAAATTTTCATTTAGCCTCAGGTCCGGCTCTTGTTGCCTCTTCCAGTGATTCATATAGTTCCTTCATTAAGTTCCTTGGGCGTAGCAGGGAGTCTTTGAATGAATGGAACAGATGGGCGCTCTGCTCTGAGTTCAGCTGAGAGCTGCTGAGCAGAGAATGCTCCAGCTTGGTCCTGTGCATGATTCTCAGTGCAACGTTAGTTTTAAGGAAATGAAGTTGCAAGGTGCTAGCAAGTCACCATGTGTAAACAACTGATTTTGCAAAAGCATCAAGTGTGGCCAGATTAGAAGTTCTGTGAGAGTGGCAGCTTCCTAAAGTCAAGTGGGGCAAGATTGCATAATATTTGGCAAAATTCTTTTGCTAATAAGGTTTTGGATTATTTATTTTTTCTTTTTTCTCTGGCAGTGTTCTCGTGACAGTAGACCCCTTGCACAGAGAATTCAGAATTCATGGTGATTAAGCTTTGCATGCTGATTGCAGAATCACAGAATCAACCTAATCAACCTAATCACAGAACTAACCTAACCATGGTGCACACGTCTACAGCTAAATTCTCCTGGACTGTCTTTATACTGTGGACAAATTGGGTGCAAATAATGTGACCTGTTCATTGAAATCTGCCTTAGAATAATTTAAGTCTGACCCTACCAAACCAGGTGGAATGCAGTACGTACACTACAGATCCTCAAACTAGTTTTGTACGCTTCCCTTACAGATGCTGGAGACGTAGCCAATATATTCAGGGGTGTTAAGGTAGAATCAGCACAGTAAAACACGGATGACTGTGTGGATAAGATAAGCAGCATCCTGACATTCACTGCCTACCCTGACGAGCACTCTTGCCTATGAGGGGAGCGTAAGACCACTTGCTCAGCGTAGGTACCCACATTTAGTCAATGAAGTCTGCCCTGGGTGATTTGGCAGAGGCAAGCATGAAAAGCTGGGTGAGATGCGTCTCCCATGCCTTGTTACTTTAACAGAAAAGGATGAAACTGTGAATTTTAACCATCAGGTTTTGACTAGCCTATTTTTAGCTAGACTCATTATTTTAAATTGCTTTCTTGAACATCCAGAGACTCCACAGCAAGGAATAGTTCTCTCCTCATTCTCCTGGGCTTTGCCTATAACAAGTGTGGTGAGTGCGTGTCTCAGTTTGCTGAATTTACTCATTTGGATAGATCTTGCATACTGAAAGGAGTTAGAACTTCAGGCTTCATTTTTGAGTGTAAATTGAAGAGCTACCATGGAAACTTTTTCATGCTGTCCAGTGCTCTAATTTTAGCCCAAATGAATTAAATTAGTAACATCTCAACTGGCTATGTGAAAGTTAGCTACCTACTTCTAAGCAGAGTATTTGTGACCTCTCTGTAGCCAGTGGAAACAAATTGGCACTTCAGAGGGAAACTCCTCCTCAGACAACTTTATTTGGTTGGGATGAATCACCACATGGAAATTCAATTGTTTCTATAGAGAATGAGTAAGACTATAGAAGGAACATAAATAAGCAGATTAGACATGTGCTGCTCTGTCTAGGATAGAGTTCATTTCCTCTGTCATTCTTTACTTAACTACTTTAAATCAGTGAACAGATTAGACATATAATGACAAATCAGTGGATAGAAGGGACAGTCAGGAATGTTGAAAGGGTTTCACAAAAGCTGATTGTGTCCTTTATTCCCCAAATAAAACCATCAAGAACAGGTGCAAGGTATTAAATAAAACATAGCTGATCCTATGTACTCAGTTTTGCATCTGTTACTGCATTTTGCAGGAACAAAATCTACTAGTGCCATTGACTTCAAGGGTAAAAACATTCCTGGTGACAAGGAGAAAGAAGATGAAGAAAATGAGGCATTGGATTTTTTCAAAGAGGAGAAGACACCTGACTTAATCTCACAGCTTTCATCCATGGAAAATGCCAAAAAAGGGGAGAAAAACGAAGAGGAAGAAGAGGAAGAAGTTTTAGACCCTCTTGGTATAATCAGGTATGGCTGGTAGTGCTTTTGTTATTTAGTTTTTAGTGTAGTTTTCTAAACAAATAAGGCTGTTCCATGTTACTGTCCCCTCATCCCAACATCTTACAACGTTGATCACTTTTCAGCTGAATTTCACAGAGGAGAGGCCTCTGCAGTTCATGAAGGAGGTACCGGTAGAGGGAAGAGACTTTGTAATGCCTCTTTAGTGCATTCCTCAGGAAATCTGAGTGGCAGAGGAACATTGTGAGTACCTTGATAACAGTCTCAGCTACAGTGGGCACTTTACTGGACACTGCGAGGTCCCACCACAAAACATAAAGCCACCAGGGTCCATTGGATGTGCCGCTGTGGAGTAAAGCGGTGTTTACAGTGTACAGAACTGCTTCTGAGCTCACTTGTGTGTACAGGGAGGTAAAGTTATAGCAGCATAAAGACAAAAAGAGCCAACATTTCAATCATGATGTTCACAAATAGGCTTTTATTTCCTTCTTCCCTTATCTGGAGGTGTCACATGCTAAATGACACTAAGGCATAAGCACTAACAGCAATAACAGCTTGAGAAACAATAGCTGAATCAGAGCTTGCTGATGTTAGTATCCGGGTTTGCTCACCTGTCCAGTAACTTTCAGACAGTTATTCACTTCAAGGTTGAATTTCTCACTTAATTTCCCAAACCATTTCTAACTACTGAGGCCTGGAAGTAAATTTAATTTCTCAGTGGCTAGGATCGTGAGTAGTGACTCCTTTTTTTAGGGTGTCTCAGTTTTTAGGTGCCCGAGGAGAAAAGGCTTAGCTGTTCTAGATCTTCAGTAAGCACTGACTGACTCAACTGGGTTTTTTCAGTCACCCACAGTCACCAGCCACTACTGAATGTTCTTTGTCTTGGACCCAGACAGTGCTTTCAAAATGCTCCTTCATAGCAATAGGCATTAACTGACAGTAACAAGCCAGAGCCCTCTCTTGGTGTTTCCGAATTACCTTGAATCATTTCCAAGGGGATCATTCCAGGCTCTAAGCTGGAGTCAGGTCATCTACAGTGACTAATACTGGAAGTGTCATTTGGACTTTGCTCCTGCTATTGCAATCATATGTAATTGTTGATGTCCAGATATTGTCCTTCTAACATGAAGTATTTAATCCTTTACATATCACTAGAAAACTTTAAATATTATTCTTTTGACAAAGCATGTGCTTCATTACTCAGCATCAAAATTATTCTTTTGTTGAAGAAGAGTTTAAAAAAGTTAAATAACTATTTACATGAGAAGTTAGATAAAGCAGTACTTCCCACAAAATGGTCCTTAGTTGCTAAGTTCACAAAAGAAGCTGTCCTTTTTTGGATAGGAAAATGATCTATTGGGTTAGCAAATGCAATGTTGTATTTTCCGACTTACAACAAGTATAAGCTGTAAAGAGCTTGCTGTGCCAAAGCAAGCAATAAGTTTGCTTTTCTACTCTGCACAGTTTGACATAGCATTTGAAAGTCTTGATTATTTTGGTCTTTTAATGCATTGAAGGATGACAAGATCTGGTATTAAATCCTCATTTAGTTTATTGCTTCCATTCCTTTCGAGAACAGAATTCTTACTAAAACAGAATAACTTCATTTATATAAGAAGTACGGTCTTTACTGGTACAGGACTGCAGCAGGACATGTTATGCAGTCAGATGTTTTTCACTCTAAATCAGTGCTTGGCCATCTATAAAAAAAAATAATCTCCATTATTATTTTTATAAATCTCACATGTACAGTGTTGAGGCAGAAACGTGAAAGTGGAAATGAGAATCCTGAATCAAATTTTACATTGTCTCTACTCTCCTGTAACTCACCCTGCTTCCGTGGAAGATATTTTCTATTCACATCAATGGAGATCAGGTTGGACATAAGCATCGTATCCGAGCTTTATATCATCTAGTAACAGGTGTCTTGCTAAGAGGCCAAAGGCAGGAGCTTTCAGTGGATGGGCATTTCTTGGGTCACCATTTTAGGGTGTCTTCTATGCCCATTAAAATGTTAGGTGCTTACATGCTTTAAAGAAGGAGCTTGCAGGCCTCACAGCTTTAGTGCTTCAGATGTGCTTGAAGTTACTTTGGGATGGGGATGAATAAAAAAGGTGCAGACTAACTAAAAATGTTTAGTAGTAAACTGCTCCCTAATGCATAGCAAATTCAAGTTTTAAAAAAAAAACAATCCATGATCCTTTCCCCTGTGAAAAACCTCTGAAAAGATGTAAAGTCAGCACTAAAACAAGCCAGTCCGTTCCAAGCAGTATCAATGGCCAGGGTGCTTGGAGCAGCAGAGCTCTGACCTGAATTGAATCATGTGTTTGGCATAACCTTACAGGTTTTTTTTCTTTCTGGATGAGGATGAAACTGCTCCAGTAGCACAGGCCTCCATATGTTGTCAACACGCTTCATTTGGTAACAACTTCTCCTCCTGGGCCAGAAGGCTGTGACTTGGATTTGGCCCAGCGCTGCTGCTGTGCACCTGAACCACCAGATATCCAGTTAAATGTACTGGCCTTAGGGGTAAAATGGGCCTTAGGGGTAAAATGCTAACCTAGGGTCTTTTTTCTGGTTTTGTATTGCTGGTGATCATCCAGATGGAAGCTCATAATGGTCTGGTTCCTTTTGCCTGGAGGAGGCATCCCAGTTGTGCCGATTCTCTTCCTTGCGTTCAAGGCTGTGTCTGAGTTGCTCTTTCATGTCTGCTGGGCACCTCACTTGCCAGTTCTGCTCATCAGCTTTTGTGGGTGTAATGATGGTCTACAAACTTTGTGTTTCTCTGCTAAATGATTCTCATGCCCAAAAGCTTTCTTTCTGTGTTAGCAGGCTGATCTCGGGCCATGTCTGGGATTCAGAAAGACTGTTTTTTCTCTTATCCAAATCAGGGACATTTCATAAACCATAATACATATTTCGAATGAAGTTTCAGCTTCTAACACCTCTTTTCCTTTTTTTTTTTTCCCCCCAGGCCTAGTTCTTCCTAGAATAAGAGGTGCTCAAAATTAGATTACTTTTGTGGGGTGCATTGTTGAAATTTATTTGAAATACATTTTTGAGGGGTATTTATTTTCCTCTTTTCCCACTGTCCTTCTTGATAGTTTGCGGTATTCTTATTTCAGTGTATTCTCACCAGTTACTTTGCAAGTTTTCCTGGACATTTATAGAAATCTTTTCAGCTTTGGACAGAATATACAGGTCTTGTAAGAACAAGTACTCCTAATACTAAGTAACATGGTCCTTTGACATCAGCTGTGTAGCAGGGAGTGAATGTAGTGTACTCACTTCTGTAGCAGTGGTGCATTTCTAGCTCTATTTCATTTTTCTTGGCAGTGTAAGAGTACAGGGACTTGTAAGTCACAAGCCTCTCATAGACAAACTGGTTTTTTGAAAGTTAGCATCTCTTTTTTTCCTTTTTTTTTTTTTTCTGGTAAGCCATGATCATTGCAATATGCCTTTGTTAAAATGTTTTAATTCCTTTATAAGTGAAAAAGTGGGAAATCAGATATGTATTTTACTCCACATTATAGAGACAATATTAGGTCCATTGATTTATCTTTGTCTCTATTGTTCTCTTTCAAGTGAACACAATACCGCTGTTTGTCACCCTTCTCTAAATCCATCTATCCCAACATTTGCAGAAACAAATGTTTGAGTACCCAGTAGGCTACTATGGCTCTTTGTCAAGATACCTGGGTTTCTTTTAACGCTGCTGTCTTTTAAAGGATTTTCCTGGGAAATTACAAAATATTACTGTGTGGCTAGTCACAAATGCCTTCCAGAATGGAAAGAAGCAAGAATATTAGATCTGAAAGAGGATAATCCTGTGAAGGGAAAGGCATGGAAGACAGCCACAAAATGGAGGAGCTCTTTACCTGCAGCTAGGATATTCTTCATGATACTGCTGAAAATTCTGCAATGGAGAAAGGTGTAATTTGCCAGTGGTTTGAGAACAGATTTACATGGAATGGAGAGAGACATGTGAAGGAGGCTCCTGAGTGAGCAGCATCACTGCTCGTCAGCTCAGCTGTTCGAGGGCACGTTGGCTGAGCCTGATGGGGCAATATCTGGTCGTGTCTATACTGTTACATTCCCCTCTCTTCCAGATTACCTTTGCTATGTCCGGAACGCCCACTGGAAATGGCTGCTGGCCTGTGATGCCTCCTGGGCAGTGATTAGGATGGTTTAGGAGAAGGCAAGCTCTCCCATGCCAGGGGAGCACCAGGGACTGTCCTAACAGTTGAATTGTTGACCTGCGCTCAGGCCTAACAAGATGTTAAAAGGAGATGCTAAAAAAACCCAAATAGCATGTCCCTGAGCTCCTCTGCCAACAGGGCTTAGCTTTTTGCCTGCTGCCGTGTTTGTTCCCAGTCTACCCTGAGGGCTCCTTAGGGCTTTGCTTTCTGTAGGGAATTCAGGCGACTGGTTGTGGATTTTTTTCACTTGATCCAAGCAGGATCAAGTTAGACATTTCTATCTCTGAATCTTAAAACAATTTAAAAAACACATCTCAGGAACTGAATTGGGTTTTGTCTTCTCCTTCTGTGGATGAACTATGAAGTTTTTACTGTTTGTCTTGGTTGAAGCCAAGAGCTTTAGCATCTCTCTCCTCTCACTTTGTATTTAAAACAACTGAATTTAGTACTTGTATTCAGTTTACTCCAATAAACCTGAGACAGCAGCTGGTTAAAATGGCTCAGAACCAGCTCCTCTGAACAAAGCAGCAGCAATTTTCCAAAAATTGAAACAGCCTGTGCATGCGTTTCTTCAGCTGCAATTAACTTCTGAGTTAATATTGGCTCACCAGCTTGGGAGAACCCACCTTTTCCTGTGCTTTCCTTTCCTGCCTCCATGAGCTCTGTGCAGCCCTTGCAGGTTCCCTCCCTTCCGTCCTTTTTCCTTTGCCTCCCTAAATCTTTCAGTGACAGCGTATCTTCACTCAGCCCTATGTTTTTCTTGGCAAACTGCACAGAGCCCGGAGGTGGGTATTCCCCAGGCAAGAGCTCCTCTGTCTCCTTGTGGGTCCTGGAGAATTTCTGTCTCCACTCTCTACCTTTGCCTATTGTTTCAGCCGATTTTCCCTCGTGGCTTCCCCTCATCCAAATTTGTGCCTTCCCAGAGGAATAAAGGCACGTGGATAGGTGGAAGCTTTGCATCTGTTGTGTTTAAATGCAGAGGCAGCTAACTCCTGACAATAGTTGGGAAGGGATGCAGCCGGTGAGGGCTGACCTTTTGGGGCGTTCTGCCAAAAGGTTTTTTTAAAAGCCTAGTAGCTAGTTGCTGCTGGGGTCAAACTCAACCACCCCTGGTGCCAGAGGTTTGCCGTTGCTGGGTTTAGTTGTTAAGGAGATTATTGAAGGAGTAGACACCTTTTCTGGATGCAGGTGAAATGGGTGATGGCTTTGAGCAACAGATTGGCAGGGAAGGAGCAGCCAGGCAGCCAGCCCTGGCCTTGCCAGGGCCCTGCAGAGCCAGGCTGGCTGCAGGAGGAGATAGGTTGGCACACAAGCCAGCAGTTGTTTCTGGGCTGAGTCCTACACCTTCATGTCTCCTAGCCCCTCTAATGGCAGCCAAGCTAGTTTGAGCTGTTCATCCCAGAGCTCCCTTTCCTTTCCTTTTTTTCCCCTGTTGTGGCAGAAGAGTCTAGGATGGCCTCAGCCTTTTGCCTTTGGGGCAGAAATGAGTGGCAACGTTTCATCTTGCTTCCTCTGCCAGAAACCTCGGGCTGCTGAGAATGGCTGACAAAGAGGCAGAAATCGGCTTAAGGGGAGTCCTGCATTTAGCATCTTTCCAAGTGGTTTTATTGATGGAGTGCCCAGAGCTGTAATAGGTGGGGGCAGTACGCTTGCCGGTGGATTTTCACCTCCAAGGAAGAGAATTTCTGCAGGCTGGAGCAGTGTCATGGCACAGCTGCTGTCTGCCGGACGGATGGTCTGGAGCAAATTTGTCCAAATGTGTGTGCAGCTGCTGTGCCTTCTGGTCCTTAGTTGGCAGGGTTGTACTCCTGCCGCTCCTTAGGATCTTGCTTCTCAGGAGTCCTCCTACTCCTCAGCTACTCAAAAATTCACAGTGCTTTTTGGTCTAGCCAGATACACGCATGACATCCCCTCTGAATCCTGTAGGATTCAGAAACACTTGTCTGTCTTGATCAGCTGAGAGAGAGTCAAGGTGTCAAAACATCAAAGAAGAGAGAAGATACAGGTTATTTTTTCTTTAATGAAATCCAGATAGTTAAAACAATGAACAAGAGAAGAAAGAAAGACAGAGCTTTGTTTTCCTAGCTGTGTACGTATCCATGCTCACAGCTGTGAAGCCTTCAGAGATTTAAACAGGCAGATCTTTATTTTCTGTCAGTTGTTGAGTCACAAGCTTAGGTTTCGAGGCATGCTTGACCGTCACTTTGCCAAGTGACACAAGTATTTGTCACAATTCCAATCCAGCTGCTGTCAGATTGGCAACTTCCAAAACGCCAGTAAACAACCCTGTTGGTCTTCTACTGAAACATTTCCAACAGTTGAAATTTTTCTGAAAACCAAGGACATTGCCTGGTGTGGTGTTCTTCCCCAGCAAAGAGATGAAAAAGAAGAAAAGGCAGTAAAAAGTGTGTATTACCCATCCAGTTAAGGGATAAACTTTCATAAATTATCTCCTCTTAGCCCTTTTTAGAGTCAACCTTATAGCCTCTCCTTGGAGGAGCGGCTAGGGAGTAAAGCAGGATGGCAGGGATGCTCTCCTTGCAGGAATTCAGTCCCTCCAGCTGGTCTGTTCTGAACTTTTTTTATGTTATAGGTGCTTTGTGAGTGTTGTTTTCCCACGCAACGTGCTTTCTGTTCTCTTCTGCCTCCAATCCCATCTCCTAAGCACAGCTTCCCACGTAGTTCTTTACTGCAAGTCTTGCTGTTCCCCCCACAGATGGAAGGTTGAGGGTGATTGAAAGAAAACAATGGAAAATGTTTAGCTATTGAATCTCACAGAATTATCCATATTCATTCTGAGTGACTGCTCTTGGAAGATGCTTTCTTTGGGAGAATGCACCCAAAGCCTGGGTGGCTCCAAGTGGTGGAACTGAGAACCTTTTCTAGCTGTACTTTCCAGCCAAAGGAACCAAGTTGGATATATAAAGGGCTCATCCCTCTTCTCTCACTGCTGTTCTGTGGTAATGCTAACTGAACGTAAGCACACTCAGGGAAACTGAGATTTTTTTAGTACTCCCGGGCTTGCGGTTGGCATATGTTATATCCATAAGCACTCCTTCAGGAGAGGGTATTTGACAGGTAAGTGCAAATACCTCCTGCTATGTCCACGTCTGGCAAAATGTACCCTGGGATCAGAGCTGGGGCTCTCGGACTGTCAGGGAGGTTTGGAGAGGAGTGGATGCATAACTTACAGATCTCAAGTTGGCTGCTCTGAGTTTCTGGAAATAGTCACTTCCCTGACCAAAGGAAAGCTTATGAGAGTCCTCCCCTGTACCAGTATTGTCCTTATCTGCATTCACATTTCCTGGTCTAGTGTTGGATTTTTGGCCTCATAAGATTATACAGTCATTATTTCCCCAGGTTTTATGTTGCACGTTGAAGCAATTGCCTTGGTTAAACTTCAGTGATGAGTTTCTGTCATGTCTGGCTCGACTGATTCCAGTACATACACAGCTGGAACATGAGGATCCTTTGGGAGGGAGTTTAAGTAATTATTTTAATGTGCTTCATTTTCTTTCTGATTAGAACCTTGAATATACTGTAATGGGTTTTATAAATAGTAAATTTGTGTTTATACCATCATCCTAAACCCAAAGGACTGCAAATAACTCTGCAGTCTGTGTAGTGTTAGAGCTGTGTATGCCATCCAGCAGTCTTTTCAAGCAGAACACAAATGTAACTACACCTGGGGTAAAATGCAGCATGGACTCAACAGCTTAGTGCAACGCCTCATTGCAGCATCAGAAGGTGACTGAAGAACACGTAATTCAATTGGAAATGCAGGGGGAATTGCACCGATGTACATGTAAATACCCAGCTTGGAATTTGACCAGCTTGCTGGAGTAGGTATGTCTGCTTTTAAGAAAGTTGTCACGGGTTTTTTAATAGACCTGTTTCATTGTTTACAATGTACTAAAGCAATAAAACTTACCACACGCTCTTCTGTATATAGAAGAATTGTAAAGCCAAGTAATGTCAGGGAAGTGGAATGAAATGCCATTGCCACTAGCTGGCACCAGCTTTCAAATAATTCCCATAATCCTCCGAGTAAACTCAGCTTTTTATTTTTCCATCCTCTTTAACAGCAGTGTGCGGTCATTTGTAGCAGTGCAGAACTAAACAGCGATGAAGGCGTGCGGAGGCTGCCGTGAGCCATTCTGCAGGCATATTAAGCAAGTCCTTACTTAACTGAGACACATTCACAGGAGGCAGGAGATCCTTTAGAAGGGGGTACAGGATAAATTTACAACTATGCAGAATCAAAAGTGTCTCTTTTTTTTTTTTTTTTTACTTCTGCTTTGGAAGAGGGTTGAACATGATGTAATTGGGCAGATTTAAACATGTTTTGTTTCATGGACTTTACAATAATAGGATGACTCAAGTCCTTAATTAGAATAAAAAAGCATTACCTCATTGATTAGCCTGCTCCTTTCACTGAGACACGGGAAATCTTTAATCAGCAGACCCATAGAACTACTTGTAGATGAGACAGACTGCTAATGAGGGACGGATTCAGAGCTGACCTCTTGTTTTTCTGTTCACCAAGTATAACAATTGTTTGCTCTAGAAGAAGCTGGCTGTGGGGTGAACGTGTGCTCCATTTAAATTGAGATGGGAGTCTTGCTTTGCTTTTCATCTGATGCTGTCAAGTTCCTAACTCAGCAGACTTAATAAAACCATTTTTCCCTGTTCCCCGTGGACCTGCTGCAGAAGTTTCTGTCTTGCCTTGAAAGGATCAAAGAACTGGTTTTTTGAAAACCAATTTTGGAAGCGATCTATAAAGCCTTGCCAAAAATGCATGAATTAGACATTGTAAATTCAGGCTGGTACTAATTAACACACCTGGGGATCACATCCTCTTGCTGCTAGCCCTTGCAGCAGTTCGCCAGATCTGGAGTCATCTGAAGTGCCAGTGAAAGGCGAGTGTCCTTAAGGACCGACACACATCTAAGAGCGGACAGCTCTTCATTTTGTGCTTGAATTTCTCAGGTCTCATCTTGGGTAGAGTACTGAAAAGTTAGATCTCACTATTACCCTCTTGGTAAAAGCAATAAATCTGATTTCATAGGTCTGCCTGGGGAAAAATTTCCCTTTGCACAGAAATGTGGCATTCGGATTGTTATTAATGGCAATTGTCCTTAAAGTGAAAGAAATGCTTTCTATTACCTTCCATAAATTTTGGGTAAGAAGCAAAATCCTTCTTTCCCTATTGCCTCAGATGCCCAGTGATGTCCAGATCGTAACGGGTAGTACGACTTATCATCACAGTGAAATACACAGCTGTGGTAGGGTGATTTGACTGTGGATAAACTAGCAAATAAAAGCTGACAGGAACTGTAGCCTTGCTCTGTGCCAACTAGGATGAAGTAACTCCTGTCCGACAGCTAAATCCTTCCGCTCCCCAGAGCAAACTGGCCATATCCAAAACAGGAAGGGCCCTGAGCTTGTACTGATCCCTAAACTATGTCCAGGCATCATTTGGGAAAGCAACAATTAGCCTGGGACAATTCCATGCCAGGAAGCGTGCTAAAAACTCACAAGACAGACATTGTGTGCCGTTGTCTCAGCCCAAGCCCTGACCACGTTTATTTGCTAGTACAGATAGTGACTCTTCGTTGTTAACAGGACAGCCTAAAAAGGTGCACATTTAGGAGTCAGAATGGGAGCTCTTGGGGTCCTGTTATGAGGCTTTTCTTGGTGCAGGCAGTGCTGAGTGTATGTCTGGCACTTAGGGATGCTCTGTGAGCGTAACACACCAAGGACATATTGCCACAAGCGCGTAGGTGGCTGCTGTGGTCCCTGCCAGCTGGGAGGGACCCTTTGGTCCCTTTGCGTGATGGTGGTACGGCTCAGGAGCTGGATGGATGCAGCCAGCCTGTTTTGGAATATAACAGAGTTCAGCTGTGTGGGTGTGAGCCACGGTCTGTCACTTGACTAGGAAAAGACCTTGACTTGGGTTTTTGCTAGTGTAGGCTATTCTCTGAGGTCTACTCTCTGAACCATGGTTTTCTGTAATAACTGCTACTTATTTGGCACGATACACAAACTGGTCAGAGTGGCTTGGATGGAAGATTTCCAAGCTTCTCTCTGCCTTGCTTTATTGCGTTTTGTCTGTAATAGCATCCAAGGCGTTCTTGAAGGCATCATTAAAGACAAAACATGGTGTCATGTCCTCAAAACCACCTTACAACATTATCGAGACTCGTTTGCTAAAGACATCTAATTTTTCATCTGTGTGATGGGTTATCTGCCAGCATAGGCTGTTGCTGTATATAACAGTCTTGTCCGGGAAACTTGTTCCCAAGTCATCCATCTTTCTCATCTTGGCTATGAGTGACAGAGCCACAGCCCCGACTGTTCCTGTAATAAGAAAAAAAAAAAGCAAATGCGTTCTTAAGAGGCTCCTGAGGGCTAACTCTCACTTCCTCCCTCAGGGGCTGTTACAGCAAACCCTGACCTCACTGGAGTTGTTTTTATTTGTTCAGTGGTGCTGCCAAGAGACAAGGGCAGTGCCACACAATGCAGGATGCTCAAAGGGGAAGGAGAAGCATGTGGTCCAGAGCTGCTGGCCAAGGTCTGGGCGGAATTGGTTTCAATTCTTCATTTCCAAGACATCCTGTTTAGGCTGCAGACAGCTCACTTCTGGTTTTTAGGACCACGTTTCATTCCTGATCTGTAAAAGAGCAGCGCTGGCATACCCTGCCACGTAGAGGTGAAGAGAGTGAAACCTGGAAGGCTGTTGAGGTGTTTGGGGGTTATCCAAACATTGCCATCTGTTGGCAATAAGTATTGTTTTAGTTGCCCTTGGGAGGTGGTGGGAGATGCAACCCAGCCTGCCATATCCCTCGCTCTCATGGAGGAACTAGCTTGGTCTGACAGCCCTTTGCCAGCTGTTGCCAGCACAGCTGCATTGCTCATGGGAGGGGAGCCATCCTGGAGCTGTTGTGTGCTACAAGATGGATGCTGCTGATGGATATTATGAAAGATGCCAAGGTATCCTTAAACCCTACAGACAAATGGACAACATGGCAAAGGACGGTCTCCTTTCTGCTCTCTGCTTGTTTTTCCTGGGAGAGGCTGGCACCCAGAACCCCTTTCAGGGATCATTTCCAAAAGGTGACATGGAGAAGACTTCATCAAGTTTGTCTCTGTACGCAGTACTCTGGCAGTATCTCATCAAACATTTCTCCTTCAAGCACCACGTGCCTCTGTTCAGTGCCCAAAACCTGTCATAAGCACCCTCTGTTTCAGGCTATGACTTTGCAGAGCTCTAGTACAACCCTCACATTATTTCAGGTACTTTGAACTGAAAATGAGATATAGAATAATAATTCCAGGATACCACACAGAGCAAGGGAACACCAAGTCCAAGTGTTGTATAGTATGGATATAGTCCTGCCACAGCCCTCTTGTTTGGCAGGGTAGGGGGGTGTGTGTGCTGCCTCCTGTGCTTATGGCACCTCTGCTGTGGAATTCTGCCAGCTGTGGGAAGCTGGGCAGCCTCAAACTCCTTCCCTTCCTTGGAGAGACCACAGGTAAGTACCAGTGTCCTCCCTTGGGGTTGCAAAGGAAGATGAACAGAGACCGGAGTGAGGCGAGGAGGTGCAGATAGGAGCTGGGTGGGCAGCACGGATGGGCTCTGAGGGGCACAGGGCAGCCCCATGAACCAGCAGCTGGCATTCTGGCTGTGTTTGATGTACTTACTCTATGTTTACAGCCCCGCCGATCCTGTGGTGTTGGTTCTCTGTCCTAGCCATCTGGCATGTGAAAGGGCTGCTGTAGCATTTCTCCGTATTGATCCAGATCCTGAAATGTCCTGGGGCTGTGTTTTCTGTCTGAAATCATCATTCTTTCCTCCAACGTTGCCTCAGACACTGTAACACCAGGGAGTAGAAGCTGAAAATATTGTGCAGTTATTTGTAATTGCTACTCCCCTGCTGTCATCAGCATCATTTCATCACTTTTCCACTCGTCCCTCCCACTGACACAGATTAGTGATCTAATTTCTGCTCCCCTTGTGTAGTCAGCAAAAGATCCCCCTTTCCAAACCTTAGTTAATTTCTCTCATCTCTTCAACTTACTAGATAGCTTAATTTCACCAGATTCTCCACTGATGTAAAACAGTGCAACTTTAATATACTTCGAGTCCATTTAGGGTTTGTGAGTCAGCAGACTGGCCCAAAGGACCAAGTTACTTGCCCAAGCTCACACTATGAGTCAAGAGCAGCTACGCCTGATAAGAGCTGTCCTTGGGCTAATAGAGCACTATCTACTTGCCCATTTCTGTCCCTGGAGGCCTGAGACCCCAGAGGTCTCACGTTGTCCGGGATTTGAGAGCCTGAGACGTTTACCAGCATTCGTACCCACAGTCTGGCTTCTCTGATCCATTTTCCCTGCTGCATCCCTTGCAGCACATGAATCTTAAGCATTTCTAATCCAGCCAGCCCCAAGGGGGGACAGCTGGCAGCAGCAGATCATCAGGTAGCTAAGCAGGAGCAAGGAGCGGGGTCTGCAATGAATCAGTTGGGTGGATCTGCAGGCTCGTGTCACTTGTCTCGAGTCATAATTCTCTGGGGATGTGAAATGCGAGTTGGAGGTCTCGCTGAGATCATCCATCTGCCATCTCTGAAGAGTGCTGTGGGAATAACAAGTGTCTCCCTGGGTGAGTTGAGCTCTGTGAGATTTTTTGCCAATCGGAGGGGAATGATTTTAGTTATGTTAGAATATTATCATGGCTGTTAAATAACACCAGCGCTGAGCTGGATCTCATGCCTAAGCCAGAACACTTGTAAAGATTATTAATTCTTCTTTTTAGTGTTTGTGGATTGCTTGCATTTATTGGGTTCCTGCGATTCCAGCCTCACTGTGCTCCGCACAGGGCTCGCAGCGCTTCCCCAGCCCGACCCGTCCGTTCCGCGTGGCAGCCGGCTGTTGGGTGTGCTGGAGCTCAGCGCCCAGCCCCTGAAATCACTTATGTTGCAAAGGCTCGTGTGCTGAGAAGTCAGGCCAGTTAGCGATAAAAACATAAATAGGAATCCAATTAAAAAATTGCAGAACTACGTCAGCTCTTTTTTCTGCTGGCAGCAGAAGGAAGCCCCTTGGCAGCTGCCACGGCAGATCCTCAGTGCCTTGTTTCGGAGGGAGAATTTTGTGTCTGCGGTGCTCCCCGGTGCGACTCTTCCCGCGGTCTGACCTCCAGGAACGTCTGCAACATCAGAAGTGGAATTGCTTCATGCAATAGGCATATCCGTGGCCTGGGGAATATTTCACCCAGAGCAATTCTATCTTACTTCTGTTGAAAAAAAAAAAAAACCAAACCCAAAACGCAAGAAACCTCTAGGCAGGAAAGCTGCATTTTCTTTTTACGGAAGAGGTTTTGATCTCGTGACAGCAGAAGCAGCAGCCGGAGCATGGGGCTGTGTCTGCAACAGCAGTATCATTTAGGTCTCACAATGTCTCACTGTGTCCTTCTCTATTTTATTTCCTGTGGAGCCATCTCTGTGTTGCCGTGAGAGGTTTGTTTTACCCACGGCGCAGCCAAGAGAAAGAAGTGACCTCTGTGAACAGCAAAATGTGGGGGAAGGAAGGCAGTGGGGAACCAGGCTCAGCCCCATCTTCCCTCTTTGGGCCAGATTATGGAGCACTCAAGACCCTGCACTTCTGACACAGTCTGCCTCTGAGTGCAAATCCCGCTCGGCTGCTGCTGGAATCTGCTCACTGCCTTGGTAACCAGCCCTTCTCTGGCTTTTCGTAAGCTCTGTAGATGTGGTGTGACAGGTATGTCAGGCAAAATTTCAGACTGGAGCATCATTTGCAGTTTGCTAGAGGTTTCCTGTAGGTTGGGGGTGGGTCTGGGCAGGTACCAGGAAAAAAAAGAAGGGCATCCTTCAGACAGAGTTTTACAGGGAGCCTCTGGAATTAGAGATGCCAGAGGGGTTTTGATGCAAACGTCCTCTCTTATTGCATTGTCTATTTGAGACTTCTCTGTTCACAGGCAGATAACAACTAGAGTTGTGCCCGCAGTCTGGGTTCTTGTACCCGTTCTACTTTTGGATGCGCTGAGGAGGGAATTCTCATGAGGCAGCAGCACAGGGGCAGTGGTCCCCTGAGGAGCACAATGTGCAGGAGGGAGGCTGTCACACGTAGGTGGCAGGAGATGCTGCTGGATATGATGGCATTCTGTTTGCGAGGAGCTCAAGATTAGGCAGCACTAAATTAAACCTTTATAAAATAGATGTGGAACAGTCAGGCTGCCTGTCCATGGGGAAGGGGCACTGAGGAGCTGCAGGTCCTGCTGACTTTACCAAGGCTTGTAGCGACACGACAGCTTTAAAACTTTCAGTTTTAAACTGAAAGAGGGTAGGTTTAGATTGGACATAAGGAAGAAATTTTTTACAGTAAGAGTGGTGAGACACTCAACAGGTTGCCCTGAGAAGCTGTGGATGCCCCCTCACTGGAAGTGTTCAAGGTCAGGTCCAACCCAAACCATTCTGTGACTCTATGGTTTTATGATTTCGAGGTGTGAGTGCCCAACACTTCTGAAAATGAGGCATCAACTACTCATATGTTGAGTACTTTTTCAGAAATTATTCAAATCATAGAATTGGCTAGGTTGGAAGGGACCTTTTAAGATCATCGAGTCCAACCATTAACCTAACACTGCCAGAACCACCACTAAACCATGTCCCTCCGCCCCACGTCTGCCCATCTTTTAAATACTTGCAGGGAAGGCACTTCCACCGCTTCCCTGAGCAGCCTGTTCCAATGTTTGATGACCTTTTTGGTGGAGAGATTTTTCCTAATATCCAATCTAAACCTCCCCTGGCACAACTTGAGGCCATTTCCTCTTGTCCTGTCGCTTGTTACTTGGGAGAAGAGACCAACCCTCATCTCGCTACAACCTCCTTTCAGGTAGTTGTAGAGAGTGAGAAGGTCTCCCCTCCTCCCCTCAGCCTCCTTTTCTCTAGGCTAAACAACCCCAGTTCCCTCAGCCACTCCTCATAAGACACGTTCTCAAGGTTCTTCATCAGCTCCATTGCCCTTGTCTGGACATGCTCCAGCCCCTCAATGTCTTTCCTGTAGGGAGGGGCCCAAAACTGAACACAATATTTGAGGTGGGGCCTCACCAGTGCTGAGTACAGAGGGATGATCACTTCCCTAGGCCTGCTGGCCACACTGTTCCTGACACAAACCAGGATGCTGTTGGCCTTCTTGGCCACCTGGGCACACTGCTGGCTCATATTCAGCCAGCCGTCAACCAACAGCCCCAGGTCCTTTTCCACTAGGCAGTTTCCAGCCACTCTTCCCCAATCCTGTAGTGCTGCCTGGAGTTGTTGTGACCCAAGTTCAGGACCCGACACTTGGCCTTGTTGAACCTCATACCATTGGCCTTGGCCCATCGATCCAGCCTGTCCAGATCTCTCTGTAGGGCCATCCTACCCTCCAGCAGGTCAACAATCCCACTCAACTAGGTGTCATTTGCAAACTTGCTGAGGGCGTGTTTGATCCCCTTGTCCCTGCCATTGATAAAGATATTAAAGCTGCAGCGATACGTTCATGTATGTGTGTGGCTTTTTTCACCATTTCAGTGCTGAAGAAAGCAATCACTTCTCCAAAATGGTTGCTGGTTGCATTTGTCACTTTTACTTGCTAATTTTAAGAATTCTTACCACAACATTGGATACTTCCAGTACCATCAATTCCCTCTTTGTTCGCTCCTGAATTTGTTGAGCATGTGGCAGATAACATACTAACTAGCTAGTTCTTTTCACACCCTGTTTGTTTCAGCGTGGTTGACTTTGATTGTGAAGCTGCTCAGGACATTTTGTGAAGAATGTCTCATAAAGGGACAATGTTGGCAGGTTGACTTCATTACAGTTGTCATATTTATATTCTTGGCATATGACATTTTATTGCTGAGTTATACTGCACGTGGACATCACTTTACAGCCATGCAATGCAGTCCCTGCCCAAGAATTTGTTGTCTTTGGAGCTACAGACCTGTAACAATTATTAATTAGTGAAAGAGAATGGATTTTTTTTCTTAAAGCAAAATTTTTCTTGGGTCAAAACATAAAGCTAAGGCTTATTCCTGAAAGTAATTCCATCAGCTTGGATAGTCACCTTAAAGAAAACATATCAACGAATAACGTCTGGCAGAGTTTGTTAAGTTCAAACTCTTTGTCCTGTTTTTTTCCTGAGAAGGCTTCCTTTCTTCAGAAAGATTTTATGTTTATTTAGGATTTAACAGGAATTTTGTCTTTTGTTGAAAACTGACTGGTAAACATCCTTGTTTATTTTTGGTGGTCAGCAGTTGTAGCTGGTTATCATTTGTTATCAGCTGCGACCTCTTCCCTTTCTCTTGCTTTGCTAACTTGCCTACTGTTACCTCTGCTTAATTTAATCCCCTTTTTTCTCACCCTCCCTTCTGCATTTTCACACTTTCCCGTTGCAGCTTCCTGTTTCTCCTTCAGTTACAGCCTGTGGTCTTTTTCAAAAGCATAATTTGACCAACAGTAGTAATCTCTAGAGTTAAAGCAGAAAAAGAAGAGTCTAGAACAGAGGTCTGGAGGGTAAGATGTACGTGATGCGGGTGGGGGCAGAAGAGGACTGAAAATAAGAAGGAGACCTAATTGTCAGTCTAGAGGATAAGGAAGTACTGCAGATTCTGGAGGTGGAGCAGGAAAAGTGTCTGATACTGGCCAGAAATTTGGGGAAATGAATTGTGGAGGGATGAAAAGGGGAAATAGGATGATATTCCGCAGAGATTGCAAGGACTAGGCACGGGGGAAATAGAAGATGCTCCAGTAGAGTGAAGTAGAGCAAAAATCAATGTTTCTCTCCCTTTATCAACTTGAAATCAAGTCCAAACATACAAATACAGAAAGAGAATTAGGGGCAAAATAAAAACTGGAATACACCAAGCCCTGGTGCTGCCACCATCATGCTTGCAATGTAGCTCTTTTACTAATTCATAGACTGAACAGCAAGACAATATTCTTTCCTCTTCATCCCACCAAAGCCATGGAGAACAACCAAAAAGAGACCAATCTGGTTTTGTCCCTCCTTGCTTGAGGTGTCTGAGTGCCTAAGTTAATGCAGAGATAGCTCAGGCTCTTTATTCTTGCCAGAGAAGCAGATACCTGCAGTGCTGCAGTGAGGTCCCTCTCCACAGGAGCTTCCATTGTCCTGCTCCTGCTTTGGAAGAAAATGGTGGGAAGCCTCAGTATGGCTATGTCAGTCCTTGGATGAGATGCCATTATTAACCAAGCCTGTAGGCTCATCAGAAGAAAACAGCAGCATGATTCTGGCCACTTTAGTAATGAATGCTGTTTTAATTATTTATTAATGATTTAATGTATCTGATTGTCTGCCTTTCTTTAACTTTATCAAGCATCAAGGCAATGCTCACCAGCCCGTGCTTCTTTGTGTTGTATGATTCCAACTTTTCTAGTTTCTAAAATAGCTTTATTTTTAGCCCTCTGTAACCTGCCTGAAGTTCTAAAATGTAGTTGCATCTAGGGTGCAAGAAGATGCCTGGCCAGTTTTTTCCAAAAGGCCTTAGTGCATGTTGTCTGGTATTGTGTATTTGAAAATGTGCATCATAAACATGAGGATTAGGATGAGAACTATTTCACTGTTGTCAGAAACCCTGAGAGTACCATGAGTACTGCAAAGCAGCAGAAACCCAAAATACTAGTGAGTATTTTTGAGTTTTTCACATGGTTATTGGCAACTTTATTACGCCTTTCTTGTTCTGGACCAATGTCCTTGCTATGGTTTAATTTAGTCATGATGATATTTTGAAACTTGTCTTTTGTTGTCCTTAACTTGTTTCAGCAAGTCTCACATTCTGGTTTAGTCTAGAAAATCAAAGGAAAGCAATAAAGAAATTTCATTTATGTTAATTTCCTTTCTTTGCAATCTATGCTGTAACCCTTGTTGCCTTGCCAAGCATATGAGTACCTGTGTGCTTTATTCAGTTGAAAACTTTTTAGGAAATGTTTCTGTATTATGATTATTGTTAATGAGCTGTATACGAAACAAAAGTTGTCCATCTGTGGTCTTGTTGTCTGTTTTCAAGTTATACTGAAAAAGGATATAATCAGAAAGGTTAAAGACAGATTACAGAAACAGCTTGGCTTCTTTTAGGAAGAACAGGTACTCCTAAGTGCTGAGCCCTTCAGAAAAACCCCTCCACAAGAGTAGGTCCCTGGCTGGGAGCTGAACTCTTGAACATCGAAAATCTGTTCCTTCAGGCTTTCTTTCCATCTGTTGCTCCACTGGAACAATATTCCAGGGCTGGCCTAATCTGGGGGCTGCAGCAGGAGAAACTTTGCCTGCAATTGAATGCTCTTCTTCCAAATGATTTCTTATAGGAGATTTGTTCCATCTATTAGGCATTATCTTATTTTGGGACGTGCCAGGGCCATTTAAAACACTGTAAGTTACTGTGATGTCCAGAAGAAAAAGATTTCTGTGTGAGGTAGAATATCCCTGCGGCCAGCGCTTGTCACGGTTGCTTAATGCTTAGTAGTCAGGCTGTGTTGAGCTGACGGGGTTAGAATTTCTATTCAGCATCCCTTGCCCAAAGCGGATGAGAATGACCCCTTTTGTCCTGTCTGTTATTATCAGGCAGCTTTGGAAAATGAGCACTGTTGAATGAAAAGAAAGTGGCAGATGACATTTTGTTTTCTGCAGGAACTAGTGTATAGGTTCTTTGTTTTTAGGAAATGGTTTTCAAGAAGATGTGCTAATATTGCTGCTGTTTGAGCAGTAGTTCTTTTGTTCAAGCCCAAATGTATATTTGTGGCAGTTGGGGTGTCCGTTTGTATTAGTGAGCTCTTTCCTTGTAAAATCCCATGGATACCTAAAATATGAATATATATATTCTGAATAAGTCTTTTGTAATATGACTGTAACATTCTTTTCCTGGAGCATAATCTTATCTGTATAAAAAATATTTTCAGAATAATAAGTTCTGAAAAATTTTGTCTGCGTGCTGAGATTATACTCACTCTGAATAATGACACACAGTCATTATTTTAACCCAGTAGTGAGCACGGGTTAGGGACTTCTGTCTGTATTGAGCGTGACAGACATGCCTTTTGATTTATGCTGTGTGTCACCAAGCGTTAGGTCTAGAGATCCAATATTTCAAAATACAGCTATCACACATACAGCTCTGGAAATCTTCTGACGTTGGAGTGACTTGGTCATGCCCGTGGCTGGTTTCTGCAGCTGACCAGAAAGCTTTTCTGCATTATTGATGTGCCGGTGAGACATGGAGGCTGCCAAACAAGTGACCTATATTGTGTCAGTAAACAAGAACATGAGAATTGCACTCACAAAAGGGGTTAGGTTTGAAAGTGAGTGTCTTCTGTATACAGGGTTTTGTTGACATTTTCATGGGTTATTTGAGAATCATTTGGGAGGCAGGAGTCTCAGCTGGATTTTAAAGTGCTCCAGCAGCCTGAATAGGTAGATTCGTATACCCAAGTTTTTGATCATCCAGTTTTGGTCCACGTCAGTTAGGAGGCTAGTCTTTATTTGCAGTCATTTATGAGGCAGTTTGGCTCTTTTTGGACTCGGAGCAGAAGATGGTAGTGCTATTTGAGTCATTCTCACAGTGCTTCGGGTATAGAAGTCCGTGAGCTCAACTGGCTTCCAGAAATCTCTTTAGCTGAACATCATCTGTAGGGCTGGTTTGGTTTTTGTTAAGATTTTTAAAATTCACTGGAGTGATGTTCCAAGGTTCACTTGTTTCAGCAATGAAGAAATAGCAATGACGCAGGTCATCCTCCACATCCTTCACAGGACAAGAGGAAATGGCCTCAAGTTGTGCCAGGGGAGGTTTACGTTGGATATTAGGAAAAACTTCTTTACAGAAAGGGTTGTCAAGCATTGGAACAGGCTGCCCAGGGCGGTGGTGGAATCGCTGTCCCTGGAGGTATTTAAAAGACAGGTAGACGTGGTGCTGAAGGACATGGTTTAGGGGTGGTTTTGACGGTGTAGGTTATGGTTGGACTCAATGATCTTGAAGGTCTCTTCCAACCCAAGTGATTCTATGATTCTATGATTCTATGATCTTCTGCCGGCTGGATGCAGGTGGTTGCAAAATGTCAGATGCCAAGGTTGTGAGTGTGATGTATGAAGAAGGTGCTAGTGGAGTGCAGGGGTTGAGTACAGTAATACTTTGGGAGACTAAATAAATGTCCTTTCTGTCTTCCCTAAAGCCTCTGCATCCCTGCCCCAGCTTACTGCACCCTAGCACATTGTGATCACTGAATTAACTATCCTTGCAGCTTCTCCTCTGCATACTTACTGGCACGTGGCTCCATGATCAGCTCAGTTTCAGCTGAGTTGCTGGTCCCCTGCTTGTGGGGACGTGGCAGGGATATAGAGTGAGGCGACCAGAGGGTGGGCAGCCGCACACTCAGGCCAGCTGAAGCTGACTGAAAACCCAGAACCTCAGGCAGGCTCCGAAACTTCTTGCACACCCTTTCTCATCCATTAACCTCTGCTCAGCAGCGCGCAGCCTGGACTGGCACAGCTAAATACAGAACCGTGGGAATCCTGTTTCCCGGTGAGAGACTGACCTCAACAGAGTCCCTGTATGGATATGCTGGAATGACTTGGCAGTCCAACTGTGGCTTCCTTAGAAGGGCAGTGAGGGGAAACAACTCGAAGGCAGAAAAACAACTTCTTCGTGTTCCTACTGGTAGCAGTGAAGCCCTGTGGGTTTGGCCCCGTGCCCTGTATCTGCCAGTGGAGTCCCCTGGCAAAACAGGCGAGCCAGTGTAAGTGGGCTAGTTTGATGGCTAGACTAAACAGAGAGTTATTACCAGGACCTTTCAGTTCCATTAATTTTGTTTTACGTAGCTGTTCTTTATAACACTCACTATAAGTCTCTTCGCTTCCCTTAGTATTTCCCACCATTCTGACACTCTTTGCTGCAAATACTTTAGCTCACTATTAGTAAACTCCTTGTTAACTTCACTGGGGTGGGGAGCTGTTGCTTGGAGATGTATTGGCTCATGTATATAAGCACCTGTGGCATAACAGGCTTTTACACATCAGGAGAGCTGTTGCAACTCTCTGGCTGGACAAGGGATCTCGTCAAACACTTTTTGGCAACTCTGTAGGTTAGCAAATCCTCATCTGTATTGTCTTTCACTTCTCAAAGAGTACTTTGCAATGCATGAATTACACAGATAAAGGTTGCTTCTTCCCCAGTAGATTGGATTTATTTGTGTCTTCTATTTGTAATGAATTTGTCAGTTCTGAAAGACTCAGTCTTGCTGTTCTTCTGTTTCTGTTCTACCTTTTCCTTTGATACTTAGGTTTATTTAAGTGATAAATTTCTTACCACAGTTAATAAAGATACAAATTTGAGTTCATGTAGAAATCCTGGGTGAGAGGTGTCTGGCTTGTACATATTATAACTTTTGATTTTGTCAGGTTTTGGAAGAAGGCTCATTTACAAATGCTTCCATTTGAGACAGTTCCTTGTAGGTGACCTTTCAAAAGCAGCTCAAATTCGGAAGTCACTTGAGCCATATCCATAATGAATACAAATGCAAAAAAAAAAAAAAAAAGTCAAGGAAGTTTCTCCTGTTTTAAAAAGAAGGTTTGTATCATAAGTAGTTCAGCAAATTAGTCGCTGACAACTGCAGATACCTTTAGTATACTGAGTAGGGTATATTTCCAAATAAGTCCATATTTAAGTTCTGCATGGGGCTTGCTCTCAGGCCTCTAAAGAGCAGCGTTTTCCATTGCTAAGAGATGAAGTGGTGGTAGCAAGGTAATATCCATGAGTTCTATTTTGGCGATAATAAACTTGTGAAAATAACTGGAAGTAACTGGACTCCACTCTTTTGTGTGCAGCTGTAATCGGAAGAGGATTTTACAAGATTCTTTAATGTAGTTGGAATGTATGTGTAATCTTTTGACCTTGTTCTTAGTTTTTGATGACTATGGCATGTTAAGTGCTGATAATTGGGTATGCTCTAGGCTGAAACCTGACCTGCTCTCTGCAAAGGAGGAGATCAGATCTTCTGTTGTAAGAGGCACTTAAAGGGGCTACCTTAGAAATTGCAAGGCTGTGACTGCTAATAGTAAAGATCTCTGAAATATGTCAGTTTCTTAGGAAGGACATGCTGTCCTAAGGAACGCTTCGCTTTCAGCTTAGTTTGAATTGGACTTTACCTCCAAAAATTTTTGTCCTGTTCTCTAAATTTTCTTTTTTTATGACGTCTGGTTTGCCTCATAAGTCAAGCTGCCCTGCTGTGAAGCTGCCTTGTAGCTTCAGCTAGTGGAACGTGCTGAAGTGGAACTCCTGGGTATGACAATGTGAGGCACACGCTTTTCACTTTATTCTTGGAAGGGGATTCAGCTCTCCTTGTTTAAGCCGTGTGCAAATGAGGCCTCTAATCCAAACTAGTTTTTAGCTTCCTTCTCCAGCCAGGGGGAGAGGAGGACATCTTCAGAGATTTATTACATCCAAATATCAATGTTCAAAATAGATGGGATTAATTGTCCTATGGAGATGTCTGTCTCTTTCCACCGAGTTGAGAAGAAGCCTAAAAATTAACTTTGTCTCACTGTCAAATTTTTAGAAGACTAAATTTAGAGGAAGTTAATCCCGTCCTTGGTTCTAAAAAGTACTGAGTGACATTTGTAAATTCTGCAAATAGCTGTCTGTCCATCCAAGTATATTCCAGTCTCTGCTTGCATCAACTTAAAAGGTGGTGTAGTCTTCATATTATGTCTCCTCTGGGGAGGATGAGGAGAGTGTCTGACACCTTTATGAAAGGAATATGCAGCAGTCTAACACAGCAGCATGGAAAAAAACTGGCATGGAAATGGAGCCAAAGAGATTTTTAAAAACCTGTCTAAAGGGATCGCTGCTGTGGTCCAACCTGCACTTTGTTTTTCAAGCCACCCCTTTTCTGTCTGTCTATGACAGTGTTGCTGGAACTGCTCTTTCTTATTTTAAGCTTTCTGTGTGGGAGGAGTAGAACTTAAAACAAATGGGATCAGGTGGTAGTTTGCACAGTACAGCATTGTCAGCCCTGCTATTCCAGTTCCCACTGGGTTCCTTGATAGTTCTTAAGGATACAAAACATGAGTACAGGTAGAGTATGTCAGACCAACAGTCCCTCCAGCTCAATATCCTGTTTCTGCCAGCAACTAAAAGATGCCTACGTACCTTTCTGTAATCCTTTCCCAGCCTCCATCTATTTTCAGCTTATGAGACTGTCTAGCCATAAATCTTTCTTGTTAAATGAAGAATTGCAGCTGACTTTCCTGTCTCATATGTTTTTTAGAACTAAAAGAACAAAGAAGGCATCTGCTCCTCCAACCAAGGAAGACAAGCCCAAATTAACGATTTTTGAAGAGGAAGTAAATCCAGATGAAGGACTCTTTGGCCCAGAAAAAGATTTCCCATCAATCGGTCCCAGGAAGAAGATGAAAGAGAGTAAATCTGTTCTGTATTTGTATATACACAGATTGCTTTATCTAAAGCATATGTATAACTGAACTTTAAAATGTAGTGATACAGAGTATACAGGCTAAATAATGACTTGGAAATGTTAAGGCAAATCTTCAGTTGGGGCAGAATCATCTAGAAGCATTCAGAAAGAGTAAGACCTGTAGTTCGCATAGATGTTCACTATTGACATTTTGGGCTTGGATGTTATAGGTCTGCGGGAGCTGGCTGTTCCACAGTCACTCCCGCCACACTAACAAGTATAATGTGACCTACTTTTGGGTGCAAGAAGAAAGCAGATTTACCAAGTCCTGAGAGTGCAGAGTATCACTGCACTTTGTGGATTGGAAGTCCTTGTAAAAGAAGAATCGTCTACATGATCTTTTTTTTCAGCCTGCTAGCCAGATTTACTAGCCAGTGTTAATGCAGGTATTGTGTTATGTAGCATGATTTAACCACAGCATTTTCTGGTTCCCCTTTCTAGATCTGAAGTTATTTGAAGATCCAGACCTCGGTGGGGTGGTAAGATTGGGTGACTCCCTGCTGCTGCCAGCTGCCTGTAAGAACAGGGAGTATGTGCTGAACACGGGTCCCGAGGAGGACACTGAGGAACTGCTCAGGTACACATCCTGAATCTGTCACATAGAATGAAAGTGATCTGCGGAGTTATTTAGACCTCAAAAAAGAGGAATTTCAGAGCAAAGCTTAAATACTTTGAATGATAACTGTGAATCAGTACTTGTACTTACAAGTAAAAGGTAAGATGTGTCATGGAGCTTGGAAATCAAACGCATTAAAAAGAAAATTAGGAAGACCCTTTGAGAAAGGTAGGGTGCAAGGTATTATTCTGTGACTTCACAGAAGGCCCAAGCACGCTATCTAGTCCTTGTTTGCTAACATGACACTTCCACTTTCTGCACAGGGGGTGAAAACTGACCTCCATTATGAAAAGTGAGAAACAAAGCCCAGAAACAAAGTGGAATTCAGCTTCAGGGAGCTGAAATCAGGGGCTCTTGCCACAAGAGAAATGAATTTCTGCTAGTGGCTCACAGACCTCTGTGCCCACTTTCAGTAGGAATCCTGTGCACAGCTGTAAAGGACTCTCATTAATCACCCTGCATTTAATTTTTAATCTAATGGAAAGGAGGGCTGGTGCTCTCAGTTACAGGAAGGAACAGTGTACTTGCTCTTATACTTACCTGCCCCCTTGTTAGTGTAGCACTGGAACGTATCATCACTTAATGTGTTTATTCATGACATCTCTCCCAGAAGGCAAGTTTGCCTGCACTGATAATGCTCAAGGGATCAAGCGGGGAGCCAATGCCCAGAGAGACCAGCATCAACAGAGAATCTGTGGTGCAGTAGAGTCAAATTCATGCTTTCTGGATCTCACGCTGGCATTTGAATGATGAGGCCAGTCTGCTTCCAGTGCTAATTCTTGCCAGCCAGCTCCTGTTAGGACGTATGATGTCCGCAGCGGGTACTAAACCCAGGAAGGAGAATCTCTGTGTGGTTTCAGACCTCTCCTGAAGCAGGTAGTTTTGCAGCTATTGCTTTCTACACGTACAAAAGTGCTGGTTATCTCAGCAGTAATACCTAACTTAATTTAAACAGAGGTTAAGTTGGGTTGGGTGCCATCTCACATTACATCCTGACAGCCCACCTGATGTTTATAGAAGCTGATGAGGCAGGACATGACCTGATTTAGTGCTGCGGTATATTGAGAGCAAACACGTATGTGCTTGCAGTATTTTCGCGTTTGCTTTCTTCTCTGCTAGCAACCTCAGCATATAGTGCTTGATCCAGATTGTTCGTATGGCTAGAAGTGCCTGTTTCAATGTGGTCCTTGCATTATTATGCAGCAGTGGAGAGAGCTTCTCCATCTGTCATGTTAATATCCTTTGGATTATATCTTTTCTCTTCCTCTGTGGCTGAGAAAGGTCTCTGAAGTCCACTCCGAGACCAGTAGACCATGCTTTTGGATCAGTTTGGGGTCATCGGTGTTAGCAGCACGCACAGATGGTAATGGAAACCCATGGGAAAAGATTCCATTTCTTTTAAATTCCAGTAGTTTTCATTTATTCTTGAATTGTCCCAGTGCTTTCAGTAGTTGACAAGTCATCAGGATCCCATTGGAAATGAATACACGTAACGAACCAGAAAGTCATGACAGCACTCCAATGGGAAAGTTGCTGCAGGAATCCAGAGGCAACTCTTGGCTGTGCAAGAGGTATAGGCAGATAGGTCGGGATCTGTTGACCTGTTCAGGTGCCTAACACCCTCTGAAACCCCCCTGATAAACCTAGTTCACAGTGTTACCTTCACATCATAGAGAGCTGGTGGACCGAATTGCAAGGCGGCTGGGGCTAAAGGAGAAGCTGTTAAAGGGGGGAAGAGTAGAGGTAGTGCTGTTTTAACCTAGTACTATGTTTCGCCTCTCCTGTGTGTAAATTCATTGCAGTCACCTGAAATCCTGTACTTTCTTTTTTAGCTGAACTTTCTGAAGTGGTAATGAACAGTGCACTTTGTTTTCTGTTCAGCTGGAAGCCTTAGCAGAACTGTCAGGTCTGATGTAGAGGCAACGTTTGAATCCTCTCCCACCTTCCCTTACCACCAGCCTGGTGCTGCATGTTTTTGCAGGGCAGTGCCACAGTCTCTTTTCCATGCAGAGACCGTTTGTGGTGAGAAGAAATGTTTGACGTGAGTTGAACCTTGCAGTCTCTCTAGCATGGGGGACTTGAGCATATTTTGAGGCCTAAGAATAAATCTTGCCTTTGCCCTGTAGATGTCAACAATCCCTCTCCCCTCCCAAAGGGAACTGAAGAAATCTCTCCCCAGCCCTCAGATCAAAGTGAGAGCTGTGGCAACCCATGGTTTTAGTGGGCTACAGCTGGGTAAGCTACTAGAGGAAAACTAGCAGATGTCTTGGTCTGTTATACCATACAGAAAATTTGCCTGGACATATTTTATCAAGACCTGAGACTGCCCTGAGCTATGATGAGCAGGTCTGTGGTAGGTCCAGACACCTCAATGTGTTCACTGTACACAGGAGGATTAGCTGAATAGTGCAGGTGCGGTAGCTCTTGACTTATGTAGTGTACATTTGCATGTACCACATGGTCTGCTCTCATGCATGTGGTAGATCCGACAAGTGTCTGACTTACTGGAAAATGTACTTTCCAGTGAGTCATGGGCAGAGATAGGAGAACACTGCCTAAGGCAGAGGAAGGTAGAACCTTCTTCCTCCAAAGGGGAGACGGGGAAAAAGATGATGTTCAGAGCAGAACGCAGAAGCTACCAAGTCCTTTGTGACCTTTATGGTACCTGAGTAGTTGTAGAAGCAGTAGCACCACAGCACTGTCAGCACAGCAGTGAATCCCCAGCAGTGACTTGTAACTCTTGAGGAAAAGACTGGTATGGAGATAAGTGAGTCTGCAAAATGTGCGTGGGCTGTGCTTGTCACAACATGAGGGAGAAGAGAATATGATAAATGTTCTCATTGCAAACTGAAGACTGTGCTCTCTGTGAATACCTGCTCAACTGAAATGAGAATTACTGTTTTAAATAAATCACCTTCTTTACATTAAGAAGTGTTAAGCTTTGAGGAGAACCAATTGCTTTATAAGTGTAATGAAAGATTTATTTTATGGCAAAATACCCGTGTCCATTCAAACAAGTATCTTCGCTCTTTCAGTACATTGACCAGCCTTTTACTGGTTACTAATTTCTTGGCCTACCAACAAATATTAAGTGATGGTGATGGAGAAACTAGGTGAGCTACCTCACTCTAACCGCTGGCAGATGTAGATGCAGGCACTCTTTACTACCACTAGGTCTGCCTTAATACACCAGTGGGATGCCTGTAGAGCACTGTACTTGCATGTGCTTCCAGAACTTGTGGAAAAGAGATAAATTGTTGTGGTAGCAACCAGCAAGGTCAAGTCCCATCATATTGCCTTCAGGAAAAAAGGAACACATCATACTCTTCCTTCATGAGATGTGCTTTGAGAAGGGGAGGACAGGGTGACCAAGTCTTTTTGCCTTATCTTTTCATCACAGGGGTATGGAAGAATGCAGGCTCTTCAGAGAAGTCCTAGAACCCCATTGGTTTTGACTCTTCCAACGTGCAGGGTGACCAACTGCAGTGAGATGAAAGAGTAGCTGATCAACCCTTTACCAAACATTAAAAGAGTTATCTTTGGGAATGGGTTTAGGACCAGGCTTCTCTTTTCTCCTATCATTTTCCTGGGTCACGTCATACCATGTAATGATTCCTTCTGGATGCATTCAGCCATTTACTTCCACCCTCAAAGCTTCTCATCAGGTCTAATTTCCCTTTAAGCTAGAGACAGAAGTCAATTTCTGCAGAAATCAGTATGCTGCAGACTCTCCCATTGTGGATTCTTATACAGTCTTATTTCCTCATCTCCATACACCCAGTGGTCACAGATGTGCAAATTAAGGTTTCATGCAGCAGGACTGCAGTCGACCTCTTCTGCCTCATTAATCTAAATTGTGCCTGCCTGGTGTGATGGATCAGGTTTTTGTGGAAAACCAATGCTACAACTGATCCTGTGAATGTTGCAGCAGCTCTGTGGGCCTACAGAATTACATAAATTATCATACGCCCTAGCCTGAAATAATTAGCACAGTTGTCTCAGCAGCTTTTTTGGAGAGATTTAATTAACTTCATCTTTGATAATGAATAGGGAGTTGAACTGGAAGGAAGCAGCTGTCAGTATAAGATTTGTCTTTTTCTGTTGCTGAGAACATTGCCAGCAGCAGGATCCCAGTTCTGCTGCCCTGTGATGGTAGACCTGATGTGTTCTTTCTTAGGGTTACGCTGATCTAAGACTTCTGGGGTTGAAAGGGACAGTCCAGCTCTTACCTTAGTGCTACAGCTGCATCATTCTGCCCATGTCCTTAGAAGATCACCATCCCTGGAGGTATTTAAAAGACAGGTGGACGTGGTGCTGAGGGGGGTGGTTTAGGGGTGGTTTTGGCAGTGTAGGTTGGAGTCGATGATCTTGAAGGTCTCTTCCAACCCAAGTGATTCTATGATTCTATGATTTTTTCCTGCATTTACAGGTTAATTTGTGTTTCCAGCTGCGAGCTGTGCCATCAGTGATGCAAGTGATGACCCTTTCAGGAGTGTTATATTGTTAGAGGCTGAAGCTGTTTGTGAAACCGCATCCTAACAACGGCCATTTCTAAACCCTGTTCAGTCCATACAGCTTCTTGCACGGGTTTGTTAGCCTCAGGTTTGCCAAGGAACTGTTGCCACCCTTGAAGCGGGAAGAGTTTGTATATTCTTCATTCAGCAGGCCATTAGCAGATGATGAATTCAGAGAGCAACACTTACATCTTCACACTAGCCCAGAGTCCTAGGGGACACCACCTCCAGCACCACACAGTGCGAAATGCTTTCTTGCTGTCCTGAGGATATAACAGCAGCACCATAGTTGGGAGAAAAGCTTTGAGAAACTCCAGAGGGTTTAAATCTAGATCCTTGGGGCAGAGGGTTGTTTGGGTGATGGGCAGGTGGTAGAGGAGGTTGCAATAGCCGAGTCAGAAATTTCCTGACAACTCCAGGGCAGTTTCTCTTGCTTGTTGTGACCTGACTGTGGGAAAAGAAGCTTGAAGTAGCTGCAGCAGCTTTCAGTAAGCAAATAAATTATTCTTTTCCTACCAATTTTTGGTGGGTTTTCTTTGCTGTCCAAGGGCACTTTCTGTGATGGTTTTCAAGCATTTAGTTTTTTCACTTCATTTTTCCTGTGATGTGTAGTGGTGCTAAGTACAAAGACTGCAAGAGCTACAAAGTAAACTTGGCCAACAGAGTAGAAAGGCTTTTGTCAGACAGGAAGCATTAATTCTTGCCCCGCCCCTACGAATATGTATGGGTTGTATTGAATAATGTGGACAGTTGACCTAAACTCCTTGTCTCTCCTAAGTGTAGCGGGAGGTGCTTTTGCTAGGCTTGAGAGTTACCAGATTTCAACCATCTTGCTCCAGGTTACTTGCATTTTTGACAGCCATCTTCAGCTGAGGGGTAAGAGCTGCCTGCTCCCCCCCTGCTCCAACTATGCCTTTGCCTGGTGATTGAGGAACTTTCTAGAGAAGCAGGAGACAGAGGTTTGGACTTCTTCAGGCTGGGGAAAAATTGAATCAGCTCTTTGGTTCAGATTGTAAAAATTGAATTTTCTCATTTCCTGGGTGAGTGATCTAACCGTTGGCTAACCCTCAGAGGTCTTCTTGTGGGCATATGCATGTAGGACTTGCCTGTACTAATGAGTCTATTCCCTGGCCCTTGGCCAGACAGCACCACCAGGCTGCATCCATGCTATTAGGCTCTCTCCAGCTCCAGGACGAGGTGACTGTCTGCAGCTGCCTGCCTGGGAATGGTCCCTGTCCTGCACCAGCTCCAAGTTGTGCCTGGGAGTGTTTTGGAGAAGGGTTAATCTGTCCTAGACCAAAGCTGTTCCAGTGGTTCTTGCAGCGTTTCAACAGTACAGACTTTCATGTTCCAGTGGCCAGACATATTTCCTGGTACTGATTAAAGTACCAGTATGAATTTCCCTGTAATGGATTGCAGGGGAAAGCAGGAGCGGGAGGGGAGACGCCTCCTACGCCACCCCCTGTCCTTTGCAGTCTCGTGGTGAACTCCAGCCTGCATAATTTCCACGGACCTTGTTAAACATCACACTGTCTCTACTGACCATAGCAGAAGTGATGGTCAACAGATACTTCAAAGCCTCCTGCCTATTTTTGGGCACAAGTCTTTTCCCCAGTTACATATGCGATGTTACACCTCTCCCCAAGGTTTCACTAAGGTATCTCTCATACTTGGAATTAGCACCAGACAAAATAAAGACACCGATAATAAGATAGGGAGAGATAAAAGTCTGTTCTGCGAGAACTGCTGTGAGTTGCATAACCTAGCTTCAAGCATGATCCTTTTGGCTACTTTAGCAAATTATGGGAGTCTCTGTCTCTTGCTTTCGTTACTGATTCTCCTCATTAGAACATTCCCAGCAAGCAGAGGTCACTGTCCCCATCATGCTAGATGCCGTGCACATACATAGCCATTCCTGTACCAGAGATCTTGGCCAGACAGACAGGACGGAGTTCAGAGAAGTGACATCTAAAGTGTTGATGTTCTGATGGCAGCTGCATGCATCTTCAAGTGAGAACTCATTTACTCTCTTGAAGTCCACATGCTGGCAGTCATAGCATAGGGCTGTGTGACAGCCTTTCTTCAGTAAGGGTTTTGATTGCTTTCTGTGTCTGGAAACAAGGAGATTTTCCACCAATATAGTCCATGAATCAGCACAACAGTATGGCAGGAATTTTAAACAACGTGGCACTGCTTTTCCATTACAGAAAAAGAAAGAGACTAATTAGAGAATGATTAATTACATGGATTCTGTGCCTGATTGTCTATAAAAAGATGGGGGATGGGGATGGGAAGGTTCTTCCTTTAATCTCCTTGTTATTTCAGAGTATTTTCTTGATTTTTTCCTTCCTCCTCCTGGCCTGAAGTTAAATATGGTGGTAGTTAGGCACTGTAACAATTCATTTGCTTCTCAAGAAATAGAAGTCCTTGTTTCTGTCTCTGCCTGAGGCATTTTGCATTTTACCTCTTAGTTTTCCAAAGACAGTCGTGTCTCACATGATCAAATGGCAGTGGATCAAACAGTTTGCCTATCAGTGCAGCACTGAAAAACAGATTTTGAGACAAAGACCACATATTATCTTCTTTGTTCTCTGTAAAAGACCAAGGTCTTTAAAAAATCCAGGACGAAAAAAGGAGATGTACATGATCAGCCTCCGGACTTTGAAAAATCATCTCCTGTAGAATTTTTGGCCTAAAAACACACACTACCAAAAAGCCCGATCACCACCGCCCAAACAAAACCCGCAGCCTACTGGACTACATCTTTTGGGGGTGCTGTATGACTGTGCTGAGTGGTTTTGTTGCTGTGGTTAGCACAGAAATTAGTACAGGAGTAGAGAATTCAGGAAGCTGTACCATCTGATCAGGTTAATGAGCTGTATTTACTGCTGCCCCTGCTGGGCAGTGCACCTCATTCAAAATCATGCTTCCTCTCTATATGATCTTTATGTGTATGTATGCATTGTTCACCTGGTTATTATGGTTTCTGTTAGTATGACCAAAACTTTATGACATGGACACTGATTCAGTCAGTATTTGTTTATGCCAAAGAGGGAGGCATCAGCTCAGCTAACGACAGATAGGCTTCAGAAATACCAGCCCTAACATGTTTTGTTTGTTATACAGCAAAGAGAACAAGAACATGTCTTGGCAATGTGATCACAGGTGTGATATCTCGGATATCAGACTTTGCAGCAAACAAAAATGCCTGGGCTTAAATTAAATTAATTTATTCTGTGTAGATGAGGAATTCAGAAGGAAGGAATACACTGACAAGGTGTTTTGTAAGTTAGGTGGAATATGTCACCTACAAGGAATCAAGGAAACTAAGAGACATCAGAAATGTTATTATCTAAATAAAAGAGAATATAATTTCCAGAATTACTTGGGGCATGAAATTTGAGGTAACAGCAGGAGCTGCCTGCTGGAATACAATGTCCACAAGGTGCAGTTCAAGGTGCAGAGCTCTGAGACAGTTGTCCAGCTCTGCCCATCAGTTGGTCTGTTTAGGTATTCCCTAGTTTTAGATACTAGTGTTCAGGCAGTTGATTTTACAATATTAGCCTTGGTTAAAACTGATCCTTTTTAGATTCCCTTTGGGAGTCGTGAAAAGATCTGACTTCAAGAATTGTTTTCTCTTAAAGGGTTCTGACCCTTTACAGCACAAAGCTCAGGCTAATCCCTGTTCACTTTATATCCAGTTCATGGTGAGTGTAGTTTGTTTCAGCCTGGACACTGCAGTCATAAGTTCCTCACAGCTTTTAATAAGGGTGAACATAAAGAAGAAACCCTTGAAATTGTGCAGTTTTTCTTAATAATGGTGGGATCCCTAGCTGAGGGTGCTAGAGCTTTTTATGTACCTGTGGTTTTAACGTTGCAATAAAGTGTCTCAGATACATTGATTCTTCTGTTGATCATGTTCCCCGTGGTCCTGGCCAGTTACCTGAGTAAGTTGCTTCCCAAATTGTGGAAGAGCTCCACTGTGCTTTAACTGCCTATTTTATTTAAATTGTCTGCAGAAGGCTCCACCAATTGTTCAGCCGTGTAGTAGAGGCATTTACAGTATCTCTGCTAAGGCTACCAGTGAACAAAGAGAGAAAGGGAGAAATCAGAAACTCGAATATAGTAGTAAAAATTTACAAACTTGAATATACAAAGTTCCAACTCCACATGAGGAGAAACTTCTTGACTTTGAGGGTGGCAGAGCACTGGAAGAGGCTGCCCAGAGAGGTGGTGGAGTCTCCGACTCTGGAGACATTCCAAACCCGCCTGGACACCATCGTGTGCAACCTGCTGTAGGTGAACTTGCTCTGGTTGTTCCTCTTGAGCTTTGGCTCCTGGTCCCCCATGTAAAAGTTTTTGCTTGTACTTCTTCTGCCTTATCTTTCTTGATTTTCTGTGCTACAGTTAGGGGGTGGAGCCTTTTGGAAGTTGTATGTTTTGTAAGCATATATGAGGTATGCATTTTATCAGGGACCTCACTTTTGTAGCTGATCATTACGCAGCTGATGATCTGCATGGATTGCTGGTTGGGTTTTGACTGCTTAACAGTTTCTTATCAATCAAGCCTTTGGGAAATTAACAACTACATTTACTTCGTATGGTATTTTGTTCAACCATTGTGCTCAAGAGGACCAAAACAATGGGCTATTTTGATTCAGAGCAGCAATTACTGTGGCCTGTAAAGACTTCTCTAGCTACGCTACCTTTTATTTTGTCATCTCTGCTGTATGTTTTAGAGATGAGATGTGTCACAGCCTTCTTTCCCTTCACTTACTCACTTTCCAAAGGCCCTCTTGGATTCACAAGACTGTCTGTTAAAAGGGCTCTCTCCAAATCTTGTGGGAACACACAGCATGCTGTGTCTTTTGATAAGGTCAAACAATCTAGGTAGAAAACATAATTAACTGTTTCAGGCATTTTGGGGTATTTCACTAGGAAAAAGGACTATAATTTCCTAGTGAAATAGTCACCACAAAAAGAGTTGTTATATATGCTCACAAAATGCAAAACTCCTTCAGTTTCTTGGAAGCAAATGTGAATTTAATATTTTTAAAGCCATTAGATTTCCCAGTTTCTGGTGGTTGAGCATGGGGGATGCTCAATCTCAGTCTTGAGGGAGGGGGATGAAGAGGAAGCAGAGCTGAGTGTGAAAAATCTTATTATCCCATGACAATTTCTGAGCTCTTGAGGAAGCAAACCATCCTGTCACAGATCAAAAGCATTTTTTTCCCAACTAAAATCGAGTTCTTTTTATTTTGATAATTGCAAATTGCTTTTAATTTAGATATTTGAAAACATGCTGTAAAATTAATTAACTTGCATGGTGAACTAAAAAATCACATTATTATAAAAAGACCTTATTTTGGTAACATTGAAACTTTTATGAAAGCCCTCCTAAAAGAGAAATTCATCAAAGTTGATCCCTTCCTGCAGAAAGCTTAATTTTCAAGAATGCATTTTCTTACGAAACAAGAAGCAGTTCAGAAGTTCCCAAAATGTCACTGATGTTTTCTTCTCGTTCCAGAGTTGAAGATGATTTAGAGAAACTCTTGAAAGTAACCTCCAAACCAAAACCTAAGGTACCATCAAAGCCACTGTTGCCTCAGAAGCCAGCAGTTGCCCCCAGGAGCACTAATTCATCTCCACTGGCAAAGCCAAAGGAAAACAGGATTCAGACAATGAATGAAGTGGACATTCTCCAGTATATCCAGGAAAATGAATCTATCAGCAACCAAGATACAAGTCTTTTTTGAACATACGTTTTTTTAAAATGTAATGATGCCTTCTTGGCCTAAAATCCCAGTGAGCTGAAGTGACGGTAGCAAGAATTGACCAGATCTCCTCACTGTCACAGTGCTCATTTGTGTACTGTCATACAGAGAGCAAGCAGAGGCTCAATAGGATGTTTTCAAAACAGTGCAGTTGTGGTATAACATTGCCTTAGATTTTCAGGGTTTTATAGGGAATATGGACAAGGACACGACATTACAGATTGTCTGCTACTATTTTAGTATCAACATAGTAGTTTTGGCCAGTTTAGTCCTGATTGAAAACGGTAAGCGTATTGCACACATGACAGCTGTGAATAGTGTCCAGCAAATGGTCTGAGGCAGGACAGGATGCTGTTCCTGTCATTTTAGACAGTGTATTTCAGCTCACTGGAAAGGTCATTTTCCTTTTAGCCTGTGCCTTTTTGTGGTAGCCCTTTCTTCCCTAACTGGTATTTCAGTAATTTATAACAAGGAACTGTCAAGTATAGGTAACAGTTCCTCTGTAGTTCAGAGAAATGCTGAAATCCCAGCTAAGCCTGACAATCTGCTGCCTTTGTTGTTGCACAAATGCCAACTTGTAAGAGAAGTTGTAGGGCTACAAACACTAGACACTATGCATCTCTGACCCCTGGGGAGAATAGAAAATGACTGAATGTGGCTAAGAGGGCAGCTCCAGACGTATGCGGAGGTTGCAGCGTGTAGGAGGCTTGGCTGCTGTAGGACTCGAGTGAACTTACTCAAGATTCCAAGGGCTATTTTTTTCCAGCCGAGTCTTCCTGGGGTTCCACTGAAGTTAGTGGAAAGAGAGAGATTTCTCCAGGAGGTGATTCAGTGCAAATGCCGTAATGGAGGGACTCTGAATTGCTCTCTGGAGTCACTCTCTCTTTCTCCTTCCCTTCTCCCAGAACTTCAAGAAGAAGCCATGGTGATTAATTCCGCTAAGCTAGAATGAGTTTTTGGATGAAACAGTGATCTGTTCATTGCTATGGCAATGGTTAAAACAAGGGAGGACAAACTTGGGATTATCCAGAGGAAAAAATAGGAAGAAAATATACTGGAGGAATTTTAATATGCAGGAAAAGAAAAACACGGTAGGACAGGCATCCCAGACTATCCCCCTTCTTCCCTGGCTCAGGTACTCTGGTTGAACATGCTGAATTTCCATCTAATGTGAGCTGATAACCTGCTGTCATGTGGAACGAGATTCATGAACTCATTCCACATACGTTCTATCCAGATATGAAGACAAGCTCCCCAGAGGGAAAATACTAATGTATTTAATCCATATCACTATCCCTAAATTTGCCTTTCTAATAAAGAGCAAAATAAATAGAAAGCATTATACATATATATATTTTTAATAATGAAATTATCTCTATTAGTATTAACTTTTTAAGCCAATGGAAGATATCATTGCAGAGGGTTGGACTAGATGACCTATGAGAGTCTCTTCCAACCCAAACCATTCTGTGATTCTACAATTCTATGATTCTATGGTTCTATGATAAAGATATTTTGGTTTCATGGGACATATAAAATGTAACTGTTGGCTTCTGTCTATGTACAGTACGTTTCAGTATAATAAAATTTTTGCTAATCTGCAGGTGTTAATTGTTCTCTAGGTTGTACGGTAGCAGCAAATCAGATTTAAAGGATAGATTCCATTTAAGACGAGGAGCATTACATGGTGTTAAAGTGCACACTTAGGTAAAACCCTGTGTAAATAAGTATGAAAAAAGAATGTAGTTGGGCTCATATTTCCTTTGAGAGCAGCTAAAGGTACTATATATGGGCAAAGGTAGTACCCAATCCTGTCTGTTTTCACAGTGTCCTGGTGCAATTAGGAAGCTTGTTTATCCCATCCTGCAAAAGGGGAACAAAAGCACTGAGGAGAAAATAAATTACTTGCCAGAGAGCAGGCAGAGAGTAGGAGGCAGGAGAAATTAATTCAGGACAGCCTTCCTGTTGCGCTGCCTGGTGTCATGAACAACCAACCGCTGCAGATTTAACTGAGGGTTGAGGAATGTTGATCCCCACTTTATTCAGCACTATTTGGGGAGACTGCTTGTGTTTCTCTGCTTTTGGCCTACAGCCCGTCCCATGGCCAGAACGCTGCTAACACTACCACACTGAGGGCCATGAATTTAATGGTCAGTAGTCTGAGTGCAGATACCCACCCTTAGTGGAGGATCAACAAAGGAAAAGGATTAAGATGTCTTTAAATAAATGAGAGAAATCATAGAAGAGACCTGGCAGCGGTCTGGGAAGACCAGTTTGTCCACCATCTGGCCTGTGCATTGCTGGTGGCAGTTCTCAATGGCGAGGACAAGTTGGTATTGATGCGAGGCTGCAACTGTACGAGTAGGCAGATACCAGAGCAGGACATGGTGGCTGAACATGGTTAGACTGGGCAGATACCTGAGTGTGGGCACTGAATTATTCTTGCAGTGGCAATAATCATGCCTGTCTTATCTCCCATAGACATTTTTCTAACCTGTTGTTAAAAGTGTGCCTGGCTGGAGAGCAACACGAGATGTCGTAGCCTCCCTGGGTGTGCCATTACAATTCTTTGCCATCCTATTAGGAATGTTTTCCTACTATTTTACATAACTGTTCCTTCCTGCAACTTAAGCTCATTACTTCTAATTCTCATCACCACAGAAAGAGAATAAAGCACATTCCTTTCAGTCTCTTTTCTAGGCTGAACAACTCTGCCCGGCAAGGGTGGCAGCAAGACAGGTCAGGGCATCACTACGGTACCAGCTTCTCACAACTTGCTGTGCCCTAGATGGATGTTGTCATCTTGCATCGGATTTCTCCGCTGTTTTTAGAAGAATTGCTACGTATCCACATACAATTTACCAGGGACAATAAAGGATGCCAGCATCCCACACCCTTTCATTAACGCCACTCGGTGCAGTGACACAATGTGCAGCCTTTGTTCCAGATGGGACTATGTTTTTCTTTCACCGTTCCTCATAGCAGTGTCATTTGTCTGCCTTCCACCACCTCTAAGAGCTCCCCTCAGAAATGGCTCATGCTTTTGCAGAGCAGTGAGAGGGTAGATATTATATATTACCATCATAACCATGGGAACATTCCCAATACTACTGATGTAACAACAGTATAGCTGTATCCATTTTGAATGGCCAAGGAATACTTTGCCCCCCCAGCCCTCCCTAAAATTGTGAAATCACCTAAACATCACAGGGAAGGAAGAGCTGTTAATTGTCTCCTGTGCTAGGTTTTTAAGATGATTTTAAGGTCAGTGTTTTACTTCAGGAAAAAAAATCTATCTTTCCTGTCAAGGAACTAACATAAGAAGATCCTTCATAAATCCCAGTGTTACGCAGTTGTTTTACAATGCAAATGTCTAGCTGCAGTAATATTTATAGGCACTTAGAGGTGAGTTACAGTCCTTGAATAAATTATATATAATGAATCATTATTCTACAAGAGAAGAATGTCAGACAAATGTAGCCCAGAAAAATTGAACGTATTATTTGAAATGACATAGGGAAACCACACAACATACTTTGCATCCTGCCAGACCAGAACTTAACTTTCTTTATTTTCATACATCACTTCTAGTAGCAGCTATTTTATTAGCCTGCTCTTGACAACTCTTGAAATTCAATTATGGACTCTAATGTAGTTCTTGGCTGACAGGCATCACCTTTTGACATTAGTAATAGCTGGCTCATCAGATGATTAGGAAAGCAAGAGAGTTATATTTAAACCCTTACAAAAGATGTTTTCTTTAGTGATTAGAACTCATAATAGGTATCTGTGTTGCTTTAGAATCTGCTGCTTATTTTGCATAACCTTCTGCTTGTTACGTGCTACAGCACTAATTAACAAATAACATTATATATGTTATTATTTATGTCACAATTAAAATACTGGTTTCACCAAGCTGGGTATTTCACAGATGACCTGTGGGTCATCTGCTTAGGTCTGTTCTGTTGCTAAGTTTTTAGGAAAGCTAATTGCCACGTAGCATTTAAGGCCTAGTTCTGTCAGTGACAATTTGGGTTGGGTCTAAGAAAATATATTAATTGAAACTGATATTTCTGCTAATCTTTGCCCAGATGTTAGCTTCTGCAAAGAAGCTGAACTTGCTACAGCAGAATACACAGCTCAGCCTGTGATAGAAGGTTGTGAGAAACCAGCACGTCATGGGGCATTGAGGCATTAGCTAATGAAAGGAGACTGTAAATGACCAATCCCTGTGGTCATTAGATTTAATATAGAGTACAAGAAGGCACTGGAATTTCACTTAAAAATGTCACTGTCACTAATGTCACCAAGGATTCTGGAAGGGGGTGTGTGTGTGNACCATGTTTCTTACCAACTGATCTGATTACACATAAGAAGAGGGAGTTTACTGTGAGTTTTTAAATATATTCCTACTTTTCATCTCAACAGCAACAACAGGACTGAATAAAGTCACTCAGTTGGTTTCTGTGCTACACCCATTCCTTCCTTGATGCATCTTTAAACCCTTCTGATCCAATTTTTTCAGCCCTCACCGTATCACTGATGTTCCTTTATAGCCTTCCACATAGTGCTGATATTGAATGCCATGCACTGAACCTAATGAAGAATTCAAGTGAAGGGAAATTGTGTGTCTGCGTTACTAGAGAACCCTCTGTAGGGTGCACTGCTTTTGAGTAAAAAACACTAGCAGTGAAAGGTGAGGATGGTAAATTAAATTAGTAGTCAAATTAAGTGCTGCTGTGGGAGTTCAGAAGTCACTGAAGCTGCTTAACGGATTGATTAGTCATAGATATTTAGGGACTAACTTTTAGTCATACCAGGATGTTATGGGTGCTAAAAATTTATAGGGGGTCAAGGAGACACTGGTTAGACTAATGGAAGAGGAATCTATCGGGGTTATTAAGGATGCCACTTAGAGCATCTTTGCTAGAGAGTCCTTGAGCTACAAGTTGCTGTAAACAAGGAGAGTATTCAACAACCAAATATTTTCTTATTTCTCTGTGTGCTTTTGGCTGTTGTGAAGAATACTATACTGGGCTAACCCAAAACTCACAACGAGTGAGTCACTTAGTGAGGATTTGATAACTGAAAGAACAGAACATCCTCGGCGCTTTATCATCCTGCTTCCCGGCACGCTCTATAAGATCTGTCCACTAGCCTTGTAACAACAAAGCCATTTCTTTTATTTACTCATGAGAGATTCCTCAAGTCAGTGGAAATTTTGAGTTTCAATCTATACTTTCTCAAAAGCCACTTTTGACACGTACGTGTTGTGCAGTGAGCAGTCAAAGTCTTAGTGATACCAGAGGAAGATTTCGGCTATTCTTGAGTGCTCCTCCAGACCCGCCTTTAATGGTAAGATTAGTAGGTACTATGATTTGCCTAGGAAGTCAAACGTAGAAGATTTGCAGAGGGTAACTAGGCAACAAATGGCATCATCAAAACAGCAAATTTCCGTGGAATAACTCCTAAGCAGACCATCTGATGTTAACACTTTTTTTCAGTGAGGTGCTCAGGAACCTCAGAGTTTGAAGTCATCACCAAACACAAAAAGACGTGAGTGCCCACTGTCCCTGCTGCATTAACAGCCAGTATAGTTTTTTTTACCCTCAAGTATATTGATTTTATTATCAAGTGCCTAGAAATCATGGTATCAAATTTGGAGGTTTGGAGCTGTTAAAGCCATGGGGAAGCATTGTGGCCAGTGTGCCAAATTAAGAGATGTATTCAGTCAACATAATCTGTCAAAATCAGATCATTAGAAGCCTGGTGCAGATCATTAGAAGCCTGGTGATGCTGATGCTTGGGAGAGGAGGTAAAGGCCTAGGATGTGACACCACTGCTCAAGCCTGGTCGACTTGGAGAATGCCACTGAGAATGGGAGAGAGCAGAGAGAACAAACAAAGGCATCTGCCTGATTGATGATTTTTGTATGATGATTTTGTATGAAGTATTGATGATACACTGAGCTCTAGAGCTTCTCGTTTCCCCTGAAAGATCCGGGCTGTAGAGCTGAAACGAACATTTCATTTAATGTTTCTCCAGTGAAGTAAGTGCCACGGTTTTACAAAGGAGCATGAAAGCAAACAAAATAAAACTCCAAATTTCTTGGCTTATTTACTGAGCACTTACTTCTCTGCTAATTTCTCTGCTTTTTAAGTTCATCCAGGGATTTTGTCCTAATGATAGCAAACCGCTCAGATTATTTCGTTGGTAATAGTAATTTAAGGCCACTGATTTCTCCTCAGAGGACCTTATAGAAATGGTTCAGTTTGATAATGTCCAGGTGTGCTAATAAGTTCTTACTGTGAACATAAATAATCATTTCTTTACCCTGAATGCTGAGAAGCACAGCAACTTGGTGCTTTCCTCCCTTGTGCAATCAAATCTGCAGGCTACTATGATTTGTTTTCCTGCTTATGCCTTCCTGTGTCTTGACCTTTAATAGTTTACATATTTAATGTTGTGTACAGTCCGTGAAAGGAATGTTTTGCGCCCAGAACTGGTGGCTAATTATAGTTGCAATGCCTTACCTAAAAAGAAAGCCTAATGCTACAGGGAATGATGTGGAAAATTCACGTTTTTCATGAGGAGTGAAAGAGAAACCTGGAGCCGTCTTCATCAGTGGTTTTGTTTAGCTCAAGGGAGCACATTGATAGCAAATCTCCTGATGGGCTCCACTTGCCATGCGCTGGTTCCCATCACAGAGCTGCCACGGAGGAAAAAACGGACACTTGGGTCCAGAGGACCCAAATCGAAGTAGAAATAACTTCCCCGAGATGTGTCAATGTGGGCAGTGAGTACTCACCGCCTCACTTTGCAAATCTTCTCCGGTGGTGCTGCCGTGCTTGCTGATATCATCACTGCATGTTTGGTGGTAAACTGAGTCCAAAATCCAGCTGATTTCAGCTTTTTTCCTTCCAGCTCTGCAGTAAGGGATGGTACTGAGGGAGCAAAGGGAAGTTCGGGTGGCCCCTGGTTTGCAGATACTGGAGTGTATTTCTGTTCTGTATTTCTGAGTGTATCTCTGCTCATGTGTCTCTGCTCTCAAGGCTGTTAACGAGTTGTGCATTAAGCAAACGCTGGCTGAACTAAAGGAACAACGTTGTATTTTGTGGAAGTGGCAGGGGGAGAAGACGAACTCCCCACGTCTCCTGCTCCCAAGGAGATGTCCTTATTATGCACTATAAATCCCTGTTTCTTCTTCTAGGAGTCCTGTTTTTTTGCCAGTTTCAGCAGGGAAAGTAAAGCATGATTTCAGCACTGCCTTGCTTGATGTTTGCTGGAGAAATGGAGGTGCAAAAGTCCATGATTCCAAGAAAGGCAGAAGGCCCGCGTTTCTGGGTGGGTACTTCAGGCAGTGTACCAGAAACCGTTTAGCAGAAATAATTTCCTTAAGCAACAAGACAGGAGACTGTCTGTCCCGAGCCTGGCTCAAAAAATAGTGATTGGGGGTCACTGTGAGACACTGTTGCTTCCCCCCATGTCCAGGCTGGCACTGCACGGAGCAGCCTGGATTGGGTGGCAGGGTGTTGGTACGGCTGTGTCCCACATTCCCAGGCTGTGCCTTGAGGAGTGCTTTCGGCTGAGGCTGACAAGAAACAAGGCTATTCTCAATGGTGTTGCACTTGCTAGATTCACCAGCTCCAGTTTTTCCGTATTTGCAAGTCTGCGCATGATGACTCCGTTTTGCAGAGTAGTCACGAGCTGACCCACTTCCTTGTGATGCGCTAATTCCCCGATTGACTGCCTTCCCCTTCAAGGTACTGGCCTACAGTGGCTCATCCAGTAATTACTGCGGATGAAATCTGTAATGTCTGCATTTACCACAGCTTTTTAAATCCATTTCTGTTGCAGTTTCTTTTTTTTTCTTTCCTTTTTTTTTTTTTCTTTTTCCTTTTTTCCCCCCTCTTTCTTTTTCCCACTTGACCTGCAGATTCACCAGCTTTGTGAAAGAAAATCATGGGGCTTTTTTGGCTCAGCCATATGATACAAAGAGAAAGAGAAAAATTGGGAGTTTAGTGGAAAAGGATAAAACTGTTTCCCTAGAGCCACGTTTGAATAATGGATCTCATTTGGTTCTACCAGAGTTCCACACAGTGAGTTATGCAGGGCAACATTAGAAACCAGTAAGAGATCCCCGGATAGCAGGTACGACTGTTGTCTGCTGTCTCATCTCGCTGTGCAGTTCGTTAGGGACGCTTCAAAGTGTGCTGGGTGAGAGTGACAAAATGAGCACAGCACAGGGTCTCCTCCCAGGGGCTGGGGGATTCACCGGTGTGCGGCTGTCGGAGACCTGCTGCCTCCCTTTCCTTTTCCTGGAGCTATTTTAATAACAGCCAGTTCATGAAAACAATATTAAGTTATTTTAGACACTTTAGCAGAGACTGGGTTTTAAGACTCTGGAGTCATTTATATGCTGTGTTTCTCTCTGTCTGATAAGAGACGTGTATAGTACATACGAGAACATGGAAAAAACAGAGAGGTTTATTAATCTTCCCACAATAAACAGGGAGACCATAGCAGAGCCAGCAAAAGATTTGTCTGGTTTCCTATCTTGGCCATGAACCTCAAGGCTAAACTAAAAAATACAAACAAAACAATCCTGTGGGTTAAGGGATTTTCTGATTTGTTTTTTCTTTTTCGTGAGGTGCATAAGGACGACCTGAAATATTCTCGCTCTGAAAAATTTTTGCCTGCCTTTTCTCTGTTTTGTTAGAAATTGAGGGAAATGCTTTGACTGCTGGACAGCCAGTGAACTGGTGACATGGCAACAGATGAAAGGGAGGTAAAACTAGCAGTAGGACAGGATATCTTGCTATTATGAGGTTTAATTTCTTTCCAGTTGAATTCCTGTTTCGTTTCAAAATATCCAACAATGTTTGTGAGAAAAACAATGTTCGTTAGGATCACTAATGAGTTTTCCCAATACTAAGGGTGTGAGAATCTGGGTTTCCTCCTATTTTTTCCCAATAAAATATAAGAAGGAAATGAATGACCTTTAAAAATAAAAGGGGAAAAGTTTAACTGTTTTCTTTATTATGTCAGCAAAATAGGCCCAAACTGCAAATTCCTTTAAAAGCCACCTTTATCTTCCCCATACAGTCTCCAGCCCCTGAACCAGTCACCGTTCAGTCCCTACAGACTACTCGGAATCGGTGTGAGTAAAGCATTTACTGGCTTTGTGTCAGAATCCTGTAAGACACAACGGTTTAAAGGGAAAATTTTTGAAATTGTAGTCAACTTATCACAACAAAAACCACGGATGCCTTTAGAGACATCAAAACTATAAAGGCATCTGTGTGGCTTTTCCCAGGATTAAGCACCAGGACTACAGCCTGTGGGGTTTTCCTGAAAAAAAAAATAGGTACCGGCTACAGATCTGGAATAGGCCCCATTTTTTGGAGCTTTTGCACAGCTTCCCAGAACCAGGGCTGCTCTCCGAACAAAACAGAAGAACACTGCTGCCCCTTCAGCACGGGCAGGGCTGTAACCATGCCCGAAATGGAAATGGTATCGGCTGCTGCGGAGGCCGAGTTGAATATTCTGTTGTTACAGCCCAACAGCAACGTCCTGACGGCAGTCCTGACGCTTAGAAACACAGCTATGAAAATACTGAAAGCGTGATGAAATGCTGACTAACGAGCAATTACGTGCAAGCGTGACTATGCACTGCACCAGAAGGCAAAGCAAGGTCAGTGATTTCACACAGAAGCTTTCAGGTCACTGAAGCACAACGGGCTGATGGCAACGGGGCTTTTTGCCATGGCTGCACCTTGTTACCTGGGGGTGCAGGGCAGGGGACCTGCAGGGAGAACGGGAAGTGAGATTTTGGAGGATGAATAAAAGCACAGTTTGCTGGGATCTGAGTTGGTTCTAATCATTGACAGCTTCCTGTTATTCTTTCCTTATTGATTACACGTCACAAATGAGACAATAATCCCATTTAGCACCTGGTTAAACCAATAGGAACATGATCGTCATTAGTATTAAGTGGCAAATTATTCCTGCTGCAGATAAACATGTCTAGCTGCTTCCTTTATAGGACACTGCTTTTGGTTCCTTCAACCTTGCCAGATTTTAATTGTTCAGGATAACGTTTCACATGCTTGGTTATTTGACTCCAGTTGAGATACTAAGAAAGCTTCAGTTCCAACAGGTCAGCAGTCTTCAGATGAAGAAGTTGTAGAAAGTTCATATAATTTTTTCTTAAAACTGTGTGGATGACAAGGCGTTATCATCCCATGTCTTGAAAGAAGGGTTTGGGAATTGGAGTAGGATGTAAGAATTGTGCCTTTTGCTTTATTAATTAGAAGCAGACAAATAAAGCCTAAACCTTCCCAAATTTATCTGTATGACACAAGGAAAAAAGAAAGAAAAAAAAAAAAAAAAAAAAAAAAAAAAAAAAAAAAAAAAAAGAGGGGGGGGGGGGGGGGGGGGGGAATAATGTATATACTGATGGTAATAAAATATTGTGGTCAATTCTGTAAATTTTCCTCTGATTGTGGTCTCCCCTGACAGTGTCCCTCTGCAGCCAGCCCATGGACACGACTTCTCCGTAAGCTCAGCGTAGGAGGAGGCTGAGCAAGACTTTGCCCTGCAAGCACATCCCTTGGCTGTCAATTTCCAGCTCCGAAGGGGCTGTGGCACCCAGCAAGTGATGGACTTGGAGCTGGAGGGGACCTGTAAGAAAGACTCCAGGGGACCAGCAGCTGCAGGCCAAGCAGATACTAGACATCCCTGTTTAGGCAAGGCACCAAACCTCAAGGGTGGTGTTTCCTATCTCAGAGCTGGCAGCTGAGAACCCTTTTTTAGTCCATGAAAACAACTGGTGTTTCCAGGCTGCTTCATCTGACCTTCATCTAACCCGCGGTGAGATGAAATACCCTCTGGAAGTGCCTGTTTTCCTCTAAAAGGAGCCTTGGCCAACTCGCTCAGCTGCAGACTGTAGGCATGTAAACATAGGTGAAATGGATCCTGCCTGAGGAGACTTTCTCCCCAAAAATCGTGCTGGGTCTCCCCTGAGCTGTAAGAGGAGGAGGCGGCCACTGCCGCCTGCCAGCTGCCGGGAGGCTATTCCAGGCTGGGACCCATCGGCTGGAGCCATGCCATGGGCATTCTTTTGGGCCTGTTCCTGCACATGTGCTCTGGGGCATTTGTTAGCAGACAAGCCAGCCAAAAATTGTGCTGGCAGCGGGTACACCAGGAGGTTCATGTCAGCCAACGCAGGGAAAATGGAGAGACAGTGGTTTGTCCCAGGTGGGACTTGTCTCCTCTCAAGCCATGGTGGGACATCTCCTGTGGGGAAGCAGAGGTTGGTCCGTCTCTGCTGCATGCTCGCCTCGTGGCAAAAGTGCATTTTCACAGGGAGTCTTTAAAAAATCAAGTCATACACGTTAATCCTGCCTGAGAGAGCTGTAGCTGGAAGTGTTGGGGTGTCGGATCTATTCGTAGGGAAACCTGAAAGTTTCAGAAAGCGTCTCAGTTTCAAGTCTCCACAGAGAGGCAGAATCTCAAACAGACAACCAAAACCTCCTAACCAAAACCGTAAAAGAAAGTGCCAACCAGAAACAATGGAAGTACGTTTTCATTCGGAGTATCGCTTTTCCCCTAAAACCATAAAATTATAATTTAATTTTAAATTTGAACCAAAAGCCGGGAAAGAGATAGGTGAACAATTCTGACAGGTTTTTTAAAGAAACTAAAAATTTTGAAACCCAGGAGTTTGTTCAGAAAGATACTGCCCTGTTTCAATTCTCTTTCAATAAGGTCTCATTTTTTGTGTGTTGACACTGAAGCAATTTTTCTGCTTTGCTGCAGACCTCAGCTGTGCTGTGCCACTGCGTCCTCGGGGAGGTGTGAGTGCTAACCTGTGACAGGTACACTTGACCCTGTAACCAGATGAGAGGTAGTTAGTAAAGGCTTGAGCCATAAAAGGGCCAAGAACTCCTCTGGTTTCAATATGTTCTCTGAAAACCCACACAGTGACCATGGATGTGTACGTGCTTGGAACGCCCATCACGCAATTAACACATGAATAGCCGGTGGCTTTCCCAAGACTCATTTATCAAGGAACAAAGAAAGTGGTGGGTAGAAGGAGTCTCATGCATACCTCTCCCATCGTATGTAATTTGACTACAAGCCAACCACTTCATTCCGTAAATACGGCAGCCTAAGCCAGCCTTCTCTGAGCTCTCCTGGCCACGCAGCCTGGCTGCATGGCGGTGATCTCCCCATGAGCTGGGACACCTCGTGAGGTTGCTCCTCCAGGCAGAGAGACCTTTTACCAAGGGCAGATCTTTGGTAGGTGACCGATATCACGCATAACCTTGTAGTACCTTTGATTTTGTCTTGGTAACTTTGATTTGTGTCTTGGCAACTTTGATTTGTGTCTTGGTAGTTTTAAACCCTCTTTCACAGGATTGTGCCATACAGTCGTAGAGTGAACCTTGCCATCAAACTTTGTTAGATCACACTCTTACAACATCATATTAAAACCACTTTGCTAATAACTTTGATGATGATTAGTATCAGAACACTCTATTAGCGATCTAAATCACCCATTGGTGACATAACCCCATTTCAGCAGGAGGAAGGGAGCTGAGTGTCATCTCTTTGAGACTGACGGCTCATGTGAAGAGCTGCCTCTCTAAGCAGAAGAGCAGAGTGCTTGGAGACCTCCTGACGGTGGGAAAAAAAGTACATTCTCTGGCTGTGAAGCCATTATTTATAGCATCAAGTGGCAGAGCACGGCTGTGGTGTGACGTGGGTGCGTTACTTGCCCGTCGTGAAGGTGGTGTGCCAGGGATGAATCCGCACGCAGGCGTGTTGCCTCATGTGCCACTGACCCCACCAGCGTTTCCTTGTCACCGTGACCCGGTGGGGGGATGAGATGCTAGGAGCTGGCGAGGGGAGAGGTTGTCTGTGGGTTTGGAAGCAGAGATGGGATAAGGTGACGGCAGAAAGGGCAGGCGCATCCGTGTTGTGCGGTGGGAAGCTCGTGTTGCTCTGCAGTTTTTCAAGCCTGCGTGGGGATGATGGGAAAAATTTTGCAGAGGGTTTTCACTCTGCTCTTGCACAGAGTTCGTATTCACTCCAAGTTCCTTTCAAACCCAAAGTGAAGAATGTTTTAAAACCCACAAGGGGGGACGCTTGAGGGAAAAAATACCTTTTGCTTTCCTGCAATCTGTTGAATTAGTGGTATATTTTGGAAAGCCTAGGTGCTAAATATTTCAGGAATAATGAGAGGGAACTGTACCTGCAGCTGGCCTGTGGGATTTTAATGAGACAAGCTCTCTGATTTGCACTGCAGCATTTGTACCCAAAAAATAAACACCATCCTGACTTCCTTGTGCAGACGGGGGGCTGGAGAGCGGTGCCCCCACCTCTTTCATTCCCTCAAAAGGACTCTTTTTCTTGATTTTGCAAGAGGTGCATTTGGTGTCAGCCCATCCAGCCAAAGGTAAGAGCAGCTTATCTCATTCAATGATGGAACAGTGTTTCATTGACAAGTTAGCCAAAGGGCCACGCACCTACATAAAACCTTGCATGTATGAAGATTAAGACGGTGCCTTTCCTCCATGTGTCCTGTTACAGAAGCTCCAGGCTCTCCTCAAGCAGTAATTAAGCTCAGTTTGTTGAAAGGAGCACAAGGCACAAGCCCTTCATGCCTTCTGTCACACCGCCATGAATGTAACCTGATGTGGACACAGGCTTCTTTGTGAAACAAAAATTCAAAGTCCTCCTAGAGAACATCAGGGAAACCAGAGCACGCTCCAGAGTGCTCTGACCTCCTTTGGGCGCTTCATGGATGGCCTCCAGAGTTACCTGGAGATGATCTTTCAGCAGCATAACTGGACCAAGGGGCTCAACCAAGTCACACGTGTGTTCCCAAGCCCAGGCTGTGCTGGTCCTTCTCCCGAGCCGGGACAGCAGAAGTTATGCCTGGCGGTGGACACAGAGGGAGCCCTTGGCCTGTTATTCCATTTTTCATGTGCGTGCAAAGAAACTCAACCCAACCCCATCCCCAGTCACTGCCTGGAGCAACCAAGTCAAATAAATGCAAGAGGCTCTTGGCAGCGGCTCCAGGGCCCTGCCTTTGCAAGCAATCAGGGGAGGCTGGAAATCAATTAGTGGGGTTTGTTCTGACAGCAGCTAACGAGAAGCGCCGCTTTTCCTTGCCAGCTCCCTCTGGGGCGTTCTCGGGTGTCCCTGTGAGCCGGGCACCCAGCCCTGCGGCTGCGTTGGAAATGCGGTTCCACAAATCTGCATCACAGAATCACAGATTCAACGAATGTTAGGGGCTGGCAGGGACCTCTGGAGATCATCTGGTCCAACCCCCCTGCCAGAGCAGGTCCACCTACAGCAGGTTGCACAGGATGGCGTCCAGTGCATCATGCAACAAGGAAGGGGATATGTGGGGGGTAGGTGGGAGAAACGGGAGGCAGTGTGGGGCAAGAGGAGCGGGGTGCTCAGGAGAAGGCTGGTGTTGATGCCCCATCATTCACTCTTCAGGGCTGAGGGCTTCCATCCCGCAGGTCCTGTCCCTTCAGGAGCGCCCTCCTGGGCTGCAATACCTAGTCATTTCATCTGAAAGACTCGTTATTTGCCCCGGGACCTTGCCTTGATGTGGAGTGAAGTGGTAGGTGGGGAGAAGAGGGAGAGACTGTTCAAAAGCTCACGCTTGATCCAAGGCAAAACACTGAGGTAGATAAAACCAGGTTTCCTCTGCTGGTTATGGATTTGCAGGACTGCGTGTTTTTGTACGTGGGATGAGACAGGTCATTTTTGATGACTGAAAGTACCTGCTGCTGTTAATACAGACACAGTGCCACCAGGGGAGAGATGGAGGTGGAAAACAGCAGTGCTCAGTTTTGCTAATAAAAAGGCTGAAACACTGTTCACAAAAACCCAAGCACTTCCCTTGCTGCCAGGGTGCCCTTCCTTCTCCCACCACTTTTAGGACTAGGAAGCCGTGGCTGCTGCTTTGGCAGTTTGGTCATCTTTTGCAGCAATCCCTCGTTCCTTATTTACTTGCCTGCCACTGTTGCTACCTGCTTGGGGACAGCCAGCTCCTGAACATGACCGTGATGGGGAGGGGTTTGTCCTGAGCAAATTTCCAGCCTGGGGATTCCGTGGCCAGTTTGTAGAAGCAGAGACAAGGCCTTGGGGAAAGTCACAGAGGAGCTACAACACGAGGCTGAACCAGGTGGAACATTGGAGGGGGGCAAGGCAGGGTGTGCAGGCAGGGGTGTCCTGGTGTGAGCGACACAGGACTAATTTCTTTCCTAATGCTTGGGAAAGCTGTACTTGTGTAAGACTCTAGTGTCTGAATTAGTGAAGATATTTACTGTATAGCCAGCCATGGTGTGTGGGTTTCAAGGTCTCAGTGTTTTTGCACTCACCAGGTGCAGGGACGAGGAGTAGCGAGACCCGGGCACTTGACCCAACCTGGCCAACAGGATTATTTCATACCATGAACGGCACATTCAATATAAATTAGAAAGTCTGCTGCGAGGTAGGGGTTTTTTTCCCCCTTGCTCATGCTCTCCCTTTGATGGCTCCCCCTTGGTGGCTCTCCCATGATGATGGTGATCCAGAGGACTTCTTGCCCTGGTGCCAGATCCCTGAGCCTTTCCCTTCCTCCTGAAGCTGTAGCTCTTGTAGTGTCTGACATTCACTGTCCACTGCTGGGAGTGCACAGCTTCCGACTGATATAGTTGGCTGAGTATGATCCTCGTACAGTATATACGGGTATCGGGATCAATATGGGTTCCTTTGTGTTAGTACTGTTAATTATCCAGTTCTATCCTATTAAATCTGTTTATCTTTCAACCCCTGGGCTTTCTTGTTTTCTTCCCAATGCCCCTTCCTGGGTGGGGAGGGGTCATCGGGTGAGAGAATAATTGTCTAAGCGACAATAAATTGTTATGGGTTTTCTCAAACCATAACAATGGGGCAGAGGACGGGACCGCTGCAAGGTTGGCACCCTGGCACTGTAACACCTCCCTGATAGGTGTCTGTCCCGGCGGTGGAGCATGCATCCCAGGAGATGGGCCTGGATTTTGCAGATGAGAAGCGTTATCTGCCATGCTGTTGCAGCGGTAGCGATGGAGGGATGCAAGCAAGGTGAGATTTGTAGGGAAGATCTGTTATTTTTCAATAGTCCCGTTGACAGAACTGGGGGGAAAAAAATGGATCTGCTTTTGAGCATGTGATCCAGGTCCTACCTCTTGGAGGAAAGCCATACACAAAAGCAAATTCCTTAAGGAACAGATAGACCCACCCTCCTCCTCCCCTTCCCTTCTCTCCCCTCCTATTCCTCATAGCAGGTCTGGAAGAGGCACTTTCATGTACTGGGAATCTCTTCTTTCACAAGAGAATCTTACTGTACCCCTGTGTAGAGTCTCAGCTGGCCGGACACTCGGGGCATATTCCCGTTCGGAAGGAGGCATGGGTTTGTCTCCTGGAAGGGAGGCACGGCTGTACGTGTTTCCCCCCGGAGCTGCCTGACTGCTGACCTAGAACGTAAAGCACGAGTCTTGCCACGTCCTCCCCAGCCATGTTTTAGACACAGCTTGATCCTACTCAGCAAAGGAAAAGGCTGTGGCATCTCTGTGTGTGCCCAGTAACATGCTTGAATCTGTGGCATTTAGTTTTGCTGATTTGCACACCTCAGGGTGGGTGTCCACCTCTGTGTGATGACAATAAGCCTGCTGGCAGCGTGGACCTGGTTTGCAGTAGCCGCTCGGACATTCAAAGAGGTAGACATCATCTCACAGAGGCTGTGAACCATGGATGGAAAAACATTGACCTGGGAGACCTAAACGTCAGCATCTGCAGGGTTTGCAGGCTCTAGATGCACCAGGAGTAGGCAGCTGATGAGTTTTCAAAGGTCGGACTGTGAAGCTACAGCCTTCAAAAGGCATTTGGGAAGCCCAAGAGTCACCTGGATCTTTTTGTGCATCATAGTCAAGTAAAAGCATTCTTAAATTTATATCCATTCATTCATTCATTTATTTATTTAATTTCATCCTTTGGGACTGGGGCTTATGAGTTGCCCTGACAAATTTTTGATGTCTGGCTGGATGTCTGGGCTCAGAGAAACAAGGTGACCCAGCTCCCACTGGCTTCCATCTTTAATCTTTAAGGAGGGAAGTGTGACAGTGCCCCCAGGACTGAGAACAGATGATGCTGGGGAAAAGGGAAGGTGCTTTATGCCTTGCTGACATGTTCTCATCTCATTCCCACTTATGTCTTTAAGAACGTGGGGCTATAACGCAGCGTGCAGATTGCGTGTGAGCCCGATGAACAGGAGAGAAAGCTACACATTCCTGAACATCCAAAAAGCTGCACCGTCTCCCATTTCCCTAAGAAACAAAATCCATCTGTGTAGGGATGTGCCTTGGGGATTGTACAGCAGATATTCATACCCAAGGGCAACGCATGCATTAAAGCGGTTTGTTTCTTATCTGATTCTGGGGTATTTTTCACTCTTTTCAGTATGGAAATTGCTCCATCCTTTTTAAGGCTGTTCTGCCTATGGTCTGAGGGGCTCAGGATGTCTCCTGCAAAGCTCCGTGGATTAAGTACAAAGGGTGGCCCCTTTTCCCTTTAACATCACTGCCTTTGGTGAGTTCTCTAATAATTAGGCCAGTAAGGTGGAGGCGATGTCTCGCTGTGGGCAGCAGGACCTGCCTTATTGCCGTCTCCGGTCCAACACAGGTGAAGGCGAGCTGCCTCACGGAGACTTGGCTGCTGCCTTTTTGACACCAGCCCGACGCCTCAACAGAATAAAAACAGTAAATGGGAGCAGAAGCGTCAGGAGAACCTGAAACCTGTCACTGCTTTTAAAGAAAATCTCCACAGATATCTTGATCTTCAAGGGATTATGATGTGCCTTTTATATCCCAAGCAATTATTTGGCATCGCCACCGCTAAGTCATATAGGAGGCATTGAAATTTAATTTAATCGAAGCATTTGGTAGTGAATTTAAGAACAAAAGGGCAGATCTGTATCTCTGTTCCCAGGTTTTCCCCAGTGTTGAGATATTTCTCCTTTACAGGGGCTGGGGGGAAGCCAGAGACCAGCCCCCAGGCTCCAAGCGAACAGACACAGCACTTGTGTGATTTGTAGCGTTATGCAATTAAAATGGCAAGGGCTGACTTGCTGGGTATTGCTATTCATTTGCTCCTATAGCCAACTTCCATTTTCCCATAGAAACAGCTAACGGTAGAGAATCTGATCAGTTTCCAAATGTTTCCCTTCAGGATAAAACTACTAAACTAAAAAAGGTTCGATTAAAAACGTCAGGAAATTGCTTCAATACGCTGAAATTTCTGGTGAACCTGAAGCCTTTCAGAAACGTTTGCTGCATTCTGCCAATTTTGTCCCTAATCTGAGTAACTCCTCCACCACCAGGGTTTAAAAGAGAAAGGTCGAGTTGAGATGAGTGCGGTCTCTCCCGAAGCTGACCCAAAATCCACGGCTGGCCTGGGACCGTGCACCGAGCGGAGCCGGGGAGCGCTGAACAGCCAGATGCATCAGCGCATCCCTGGGATAGCAGATGCCACTGCCACCACGTCCCGGGGACCATGGCACTGAGTGTCCCAGCAGAGGCGCTGGTGCTGAGGGTGGCACCTCCTAACCACAGGCTGTGGTGGAGGACCTAGTGCGGAAGAGCTTTCTCCTTCAGCATCCTTCCCGTGGCCGCTGCTTCCCGACCCACCTCCCCACCTCCCCAGTTTTGTGCAGAGCTGTGCTCTAGACCAGCCCTGTCCTCCAAGGTGAGTTACCTCTGCCCCGTCACCCTCCATCCAGTAGGAATTGTTTGTTCCTAAGGCCATGTGTCCCATTCCTGGCCAGCCTCCACTCCCTGCTGCTCCGTAACCACCTTTGGAAAAGGCAGACCCCTCCCTACCGCCGTACTGAGAACAATTTTTTGGTCTCTTAACACACCAGAAGGATAAAGCCATCGCTACTTCGACGCACAAACAAGGGACCGAGTCTTATTGGAATGGCCCAGGAGTTTGCCCCATGCTGGGGGTGCGGGCGAGCAGCTGTGGCAGCCCTGTCCACCTCCCCCCTTCCTGCGGCGGGAGATCAGGGACACCCTCACATCCCAGCTTCGGAACGTGGGGCCGGACTGCTGCAGGTGGCACTGGTACATGGAAAGAGTTTGCTCCTCAGTTGTCTTTTCTTACAAACTTATCTGCTCTTACCAGTGTCTACAGTACTGGTCTACAGCCTTTGGTTGCTCCCAGCTGCAGAACTCCTGCAGTCATGGTACTCTTCGATGAAGAGCTCCATCTCCATAGCTCCGGGATGTCCAGTCCTTCAGGAAAAGCCTCTCCCAGGCCTGATCCTTGGATTTAGTTGTACATAACCTCAACAAACACTTGACAGTACAGTGGCATGACTGAAAAAAACAGGGGATGCCACTGACTCTCCTGTGTGAAAAGGCCTCTCTGCATGGCGATGTCATCCCTGGAGGTCTGAGCACATGCGTGTCCCTACTTGAGCTGGGCCAGACTTTTAATTCACCATGGGTTAAACAAGCCAGGAGACATCCTGAGCTTTTTCAGCTGGTTTGATGGATCCCCTGCAAGGCAGGGTGGCTTCTGAAGCCTTGGTGTATCCATCTTGAATGACTCTGGATCTGAATGCTGAAGTTCTGGGATAGGATTCTTGGTGGCAGATCTTAGGTCCGTGCAACTGTGCCCAGCTCTGCAGCAGCCAGCAATGCAGAGGTGGGACCGAGGGTCGCGCTGCTGGTTTCCCAAAACCAAACTTGTTTGGCCCTGAGCTGCCTTTGCAGTGGGCTGGGCGTATCTCTTGCTGGCAGGCACTTTGTTCTCGCACAGCGTGGAAGGGTGGTGGTGTCAAGCCCCTCCATTCCCTTTAGAAATGCTGCGTGTAAGAGTTCCCCTAGAGAAGACAGGCGGTTAAAAATAACCCTGTGGGACATGCAGAGCTGCCTCCCCCTCCCTCTGTGGATGATGGTCACTTGTATCTCCTCTGTGTGTCTGTGGTCTGCAGTGTTGGTGGGGGCCTCAACATGAGTGATGGATTTACATTCACTGGGAGAACATGTGTTATCAGCAATGCTCTGGGGTTTAAGGTCTTCATGTCACTACCTTCATAACTGCTATAATCTGCTGGGAAAAGTGTCGAGTTTCTAGCAAACACCCTGCTTGAAGGCCGTGGTATCCATTGGCTTATGATGCTACCTGGTCCTGAGTTCAGCCCCATGAAAGAGAGAGCCATTTGCTGGAGTGATTTGTGTGTGCAAAGCGAGCTCCGTGTTCCTTTTCAGACTCACTTTTCCATGTCCACATGCTCCAGCAGGTCTGGTTGCCCTGTCCTGGGAAACATCATTTCAATGACACGTGCTCCATAACTCCTGCCTGGAAGGGTGAAATCTCAGCCTCTGTTGAGGAAAGCTTAACACAGAATCACAGAATGTTAGGGGTTGGAAGGGACCTCTGGAAATCATCTGATCCAACCCAGAACACAGAACACAGGTTCCCCTACAGCAGGTTGCACAGGATGGCGTCCAGGCAGGTTTTGAATGTCTCCAGAGTCGGAGACTCCACCCCCTCTCTGGGCAGCCTGTGCCAGTGCTCTGCTGCCCTCAAAGTCAAGAAGTTCCTCCTCATGTTCAAATGGAACTTCCTATGTTCAAGTTTGTGCCAGTTACCTCTTTTCCTATCACCGGGCACCACTGAAAGAAGACTGGCCCCCTTCTCCTGGCACCCTCCCTTTAAGTCTTTATAAATATTGATGAGTTCCCCGCTCAGTCTTCTCTTCTCCAGACTAAAAAGACCCAACTCCCTCAGCCTTTCTTCATAGGAAAGATGCTCCAGCCCCCTAATCGTGTTTGTAGCCTTTTGCTGCACCCTCTCCAGCAGTTCCCCATCCTTCTTAAACCGGGCAGCCCAGAATTGGACACAGGACTCCAGAGGCGAGTGAGGCTCAGATGTGTTGTGAGAAGATACCTCCTGCCGGGAGAGCGATGCTCCCTCTCAGCCTCCAGCAGTGCTGCCTAACCTCTTCCCACTGCAGGCTGCGCTACTCCTGTCATTTCTCTACTGGTCCAGGACATGCCCAGGATGGTGAGCTGGGGTCAGGCACAGGTCTTGGCTTGCAAAACCAGCCCTGCCCGATGAGCCACGGGCACCCTGAGGAGCTTACTCCACATATATACAGCCATGGCTGCCCTCTCCTAAACCATTGACCTTTTTCTGCTACAAGCACAAATGCTTTAGCTCTGGGGTGCCTTGTCCTGCCCCAGGGTGCCCCAGCCATATGAGACAGAGCAGCTTCATGGGCAGCCAGCACATGGCAGAGACGGTCTTCATAGAATCATAGAATGGTTTGGGTTGGAAGGGACCTTGCAGATAAGGGGGTTCCAACCCCCCTGCCATAGGCAGGGACACCTCCCACTAGACCAGGTTGCCCAAGGCCACATCCAGCTTGGCCTTAAACACCTCCAGGGATGGGGCCTCGACAACCAACCTCTTGTGCTCTTCTGGCCAGAGTCTGGTCAGGCACGGCCCAAAGCAGAGCTGCAGCTAGTCCTCTTCCCCCTGCACAGCTCAGCCTTTAAAGCTGTGGCATTTGAGCACTTTCAGTTGGTCTGTATTTGACATATGAGGCAGCTGCAGTCTTCTTTCGACGATGGACTTTCTTTAGGTTGAGTCTTTCAAGGACAGACTGCACCACGGCTGGTGGACACTGCACACTGAAGGTGCTTGGCTGAGACACTTTAGCTCTTTGCAAGGGAGCAAGCACAACTGCCATGCCAGGGCCTTTTTCTCCTGTGCCTGCACCTGGGCACTGAAACACATGGGTTTTAACAGGAAAAGCGCCAGCATTGAAACCTGGGACATGGAGAAGATTCATTTTCAGGACTGCAAGGTTCTTGGGGAGGAAAGGAAATAGGAGGAGATGGGTTGGCAAATGATCTGATCATAGTCTATTAATATTTACAGGAGCCCATACCTGCTAATGAGCAGCTTCTGAGTCTACCTCATTGGGGAGCAGATATGGCTCCAGACGGAGAGGCAGGCACAAGGGTATTCAGGTGTTTAATAAAAAGCACCTTACAGCCCTACTGGTAGAGGAACTAATGCAGGACCTCCAGACCTGACACCAGTTGGCACAGGGGAACCATGCTGTTGTAGGAGAGGTCCATGATGCGAGCTGGCTCCCCGACCTGGGGAGGCCACCATGGCCAGATGTGTGCCAGGGACCACCAACCACCACAGCAGCGTAGGCAATGTCCTTCTGGTGCCTGGCCCCCATGGCTGGTGCGGGTTGCCTTTCCCGTGGGTCCGACCCAAGCACTGGGAGAGCAGCTTTTCTGGGGCATTTGCTGGAAGTCACAATGTGAGGCAAAACCACAGCGATTCTCATAACTGCCTTGTTTCTCGCTTTGCTACGTGAGCTTTTTAAATTGATTCAGTCCCGAAGAAGTTGTTTTCTAAATAAATAAAAAAAGAAATTCCCAAGCTAACCGTGACTTCCCAAAGGATGTTAATAAAAAAAAAAAATGTTCACCATGAGGAAAGATGACTGTCCAGGACATGTGGAAGATAGTGAAACTATTCAGTAGCACGTGAGCTCGGAAGGAAAGATCTGTTTCCCATTACACAGCCCATTTCGCATAAATCTTAGCTTGAAGCAGTTACTTCAACGAGTGCCAGTCAGGCTTTTTTTTTTTCTGTAGAGTTTTGAGTAACGCATGATTCACAGGACTAGCCTTGCTGATAAGCGTGCAGAGGCCCCGATGTTGATGCTTTGCACCAGTGTAATTGACTTTTATGGAGTTGCTCCTGATTTGCCCTCGTTAAGAGGCTCTGAAACATGACTGCAGATTGGCAAGTTATCACACAGCACCTCAGGAGCGGCAAGCGCCCGAGCGTGATCTGAGCCTCTGGCAGCAGAGGGTAGGTTTGACGTCATTTAGCTTGGGGTGAGAGAGGAAACAGCAGCCCGAATTGCCTCATATCTCCTGCAGGCTGAAATGTCGGTCCAGAGATCATCACAGCTCCCAATGCGCATGGGAGCCAACGTGTCTGACCTTCTCCCGGGCAGAATGTGCCTCTCATTCCTCCGGATGTTCTCCATGCCCATGCTGTTGCCCTTGGCTATTTTAGGATGTTGTCTCCACCAGCGTCCAGCAGTGCTGGATCCAGCCATGCTGCATGTCCTGCCACAGACACACCATATGCTGGAGCCTTATACTGGCTGGTGGTCACCAGAGTCTCGTGGCTGTTTAGCTTTGGTCAGTAAATCCATGCCTGCTAAGGACGGCTGGTCTCCAACCATCGCAGCTGGGAAGAGCTCCTCGGCGTGTGGAATGGTACGTGGGATCACTGCTCACCTTTTGGAGGTGCGCTGTTTGGTGGCACTGCCTCCTCAGAGATGTCCACCACCAGAAGCTTCATCCAGCCCCAGCTGGGAATAAGGAATGGGATGTCCCCGCTGAAACCCAGGCAGCCCTGCAATAGCAAATGACAATTTTAGGAGGTGAAGCCACAGCCACAGATGATTATTGTGGGCAGCAGGAGGAACGCGCTTGCACCTGCTTGTTTGAAGTCCATGAGATATCAGCCTGGTGATGGGCTCTGCTGCCCCATGGGCTTAGCCCGTGACTGGGACTCTGTGAAACCTGCTTCTCACTAACTGACCCAGCCCCTAATGACCTCCACCCCGTGCCTCACCACGCACGTTGGGGTTGCAGACCACAAAACTGCGTCATCTGCCTGCTGGCCTGCCAGGGACCTTCCAAATTAGGCAAGCACCCTGTCCTGTTTCAGGAAACAGTCCTTCTTTGTTGAGCTCTAACCTAGCAAAGGTGTATTTAGTGCTTTTTTTCACTTAGACGAGGCAGTGAGTGCTGCAAGCTTGGATGCAAAAAGGAAACAAGAAGCAGAAAGGATGGTGTGGAGGGAGTTGGTTAAGCTCCTTGCAAGCAAGTGAATGATTGGTAGAGAAAGGGAAACATTGAACTTTTGAATGTTACTGGTAATTACTAGTTCAAAACCTCCAGCAAAATAAAACGTTTTTAAATATTGTACGTTTCATGAGGATTTTATACATGACATTTTTTCCAACAGTCCCAAGTGTTTAATAAAATATATTTATCTCTCTGTTAATCTGCCCTTTTGTTCATGAACTAGCTGAGTGAGGTCAGAGAGAAAGAGTGAAATAACATTTTTGGCAAAGGGAAGCTTTCAATATGTCACATTTAATAGAATTAATAAGTGCACAAAATCCCAGCATCTATAAAGGGCTTTGTACAGGGAGGTTAATTTGCATCTCTATTGGATATGTTTCCCTAATTATCTTGTTGTTGTTGTTCTTACTTCATTTACTGTGTGGATGAGTATCGAGGCGTTTCCTGTACCAAGTGGGGAATGGCTGACACAGTTCACTGCAGAGCTGGGACCCTCGAGCACAGACCAGTCCTCGAGAATGCTGCAAGCTCCATGTCACAGCAGAAGTGAGTCAGTAGGGAGAGACACCCGTAGGGATTTAAACTTCTTTTTCCCTGCCTTTGCACTCACAACATTTTATATCCTGCGAGATCGCCCAAGCAGAGGTGTGCCAGCTGTTATTTGTGAACCTGTGGATGGAGTTGAAACGCAGAAGGCTGGAGTCAAAACAATCCTCTTCCTGGTTTCTGAGGCACCCTTTGTCTCCAGTTCTGGGCTTCCCGGTACAAGACAGACACGGAATTACTGGAGAGAGTCCAACGAAGGGTCAATGAAGATGATGAAGGGTCTGTAGCATCTCGCCTATGAAAAAAGTCTGAGAGAGCTGGGACTTTTCAGCGTGGAGAAGGGAAGGCTCAGGCGGAATCTTAGCAATGTCTATAAATATCTGAAGGGAGGGTGCAAAGAAGCAGAGCCAGGATCTTGTTGGTGGTGCCCAGTGACAGGACCAGAGGCAATGGGCACAAACTGAAACATGGAAGGTTCCCTCTGAATGTCAGGAAACACTTTTTTTCACTGTGAGGGTGACCAAGCACTGGCACAGATTGCCCAGGGACATTATGGTGTCTCCATCCTTGCAGATAATCAAAAGCTGTCTGGACACAGTCCTGGGCAACAGGCTTTAGGTGGCCCTAGTTGAGCAGGGGGCTTGGACTAGATGACCTCCAGAGGTCCCTTCCTACCTCAACCATTCTGTGATTCTGTGATGGCCCACAATAGCAGAACAACAGCACAACGGCGGCAGCTCCAGCTCCCCACAGCGCATTTCTGTGGAAGTCCAAGAGGACCAAGGGCAGGACAGGAGCTGGGGTCTACATGTCATTTTGGGCACCGTGGCTCCTCACCGCTTGCGTTACCCACCCCTTCGTTCTAGGTGGAGATGCTGCTGTTATCACAGGCCTCTTCACATAAGCTACCATGTTCTGCCTGCCAACTTGCACTCAAATCCTATGCTGTTTATCAGTGTACTTATTTTCTCTGGAGGAAGGTGAGCAATTTAATTAACGCTGAATTTCAGCTTGTAAGAATCACTTACAGATGGAGATTAATCTGCAGATCCTTTCCCTTTCTCAAGACTTTATACTTGGCTGGCCTGGCTCCTTGCATGGATGCAGTCTGCATGTTTGAACAGGGAGCAACTGTTTTTCAGGCATCTTTGGCTCCTGCTGTGCTGAGATCTCCTTTGTTTTCTGCAGCACAGTGGTGATTGATATATCTTGCACCCATGCCAGTGCCTGAAGCTCAAAAGCTGAGGATGTTGGGCAGGCTGGGGCTGGTGAGCTGCAGGGACACCAATGAGCTGCTCTTTAGCACCCTCCATACTTCTAAATTAGGAAGAGGAAGAAGCACAAAACGACTTTTTCTGAAATACTGAGACAAACTGTTTAAATGTTAGCTGTTTCTCAGCAGCAGAGTCTACACAGTAGTTTAAATACACCCCAAATCCCCCTCTGCCTCCTGATATTATGCCCACATTACATGGAGACCAGCCCAGACTCAGCTGAGAGCTAGAGGTGACGTTTGGTGCTGCCTAAATGGGGAAAACCTGAACCCAGGTGACCCAGGAGCACTGGTCCATGTTCATCCCCACCTGCAACAGGGATGGGGTGGCCATGCTGCTCTGAGCCAGGCTGCCAACCACTTTCTTACCTGTTTTTGCACCAACATGATGCAGTCAAGGCTGAGCAGGTAAAAGGGCCACTAGGTCCTCCCTGGGTGACACACTTGGGCAGCTGGGGTTTATAGGCCACCTGTTGTTGGATTGCCTTTATAACACCATAGACTGGTCTTATTTCCACCTGGGCCAATCAGAACTGGAAGGACAACTCCTGCTACCCGATGTGACTCCTTCAGATGTTGTAGGTGTATAGTCAAGAAGAGGAAAGAAAGGAACATAAAATGATAAAATCACAGAGTAGTATGGGTTGGAAGGGACCTTTAAAGGTCATCTAGTCCAACCGCCCTGCACTGAGCAGGGATATCTTCAGCTAGATCAGGTTCCTCAAAGCCCAGTCCAACATGACCCAGCGATGGGGCATCTACCACCTCTCTGGGCAACCTGTGCCAGTGTCTCACCACGCTCATGCTAAAAAATTTCCTCCTTATATCTAGTCTGAATCTGTCCTCTTTTAGTTTAAAGCCATCACCCCTTGTCCTATTGTAATGGGCCCTGCTAAAAAATCTGTCCCCATCTTTCTTATGAGCCCCCTTAAAATACTGAAAGGCCTCAATAAGGTCTCCCTGGAGCCTTCTCTTCTCCAGGATGAACAACCTCAACTGTCTCAGCCTGTCTTCATAGGAGAGGTGCTCCATCCCTTTGATCATTTTTGTGGCCTCCTCTGGGCCTGCTCCAACAGGTCCACGTCTTTCCTGTGCGGAGGGCTCCAGAGCTGGACACAGGACTCCAGGTGGGGTCTCACCAGAGTGGAGTAGAGGAGCAGAATCACCTCCCTCCACCTGCTGGCCACGCTTCTTGTGGTGCAACGCAGGATATGGTTGGCTTTCTGGCTGCAAATGGACATTGTCAGCTCATGTTGAGCTTTTCATCTACCAGTACCCACAAGTCCTTCTAGGCAGGGCTGCTCTCAGTCCCTTCTTCCCCCAGACTACCTTCAGGTCTCAGATCAAAAAAATGACCCACAGCAATGAGTTCTGATATGGGATGACTCTGACGATACTGAACCTCCTAACTCCTTTGACAGAATCATAGAATGGTTAGAGTTGGAAGGGACCTTAAAGATCATCCAGTTCCAACCCCCCTGCCATGGGCAGGGACACCTCCCACTAGACCAGGTTGCTCAAAGCCCCATCCAGCCTGGCCTTAAACACTTCCAGGGATGGGGCATCCACAGCTTCCCTGGGCAACCTGTGCCATTGCCTCACCACCCTTAGAGTGAAAAATATCTTCCTGATATCCTTTCCCTCCTCCCCACAAAAAGAAAAATAGGTAGATAGGTACATATATAGACCCTGATACCACCAAGTGTGGTTGGTGGTATACCAATATGCCAAGTATGCTACATATATAGACCATGATACCACCACACTGCTATGCACTGTGTCTAGATAGCAGCAGGGTTTGGAGGGATGTCAAAGATGACCCAGTGACCTCCCCCTCATCAGCACCACCTCGACAGCCAGTGTGACCGGGGCACCCCTCCTTCTCTATCTCATCTTATCTACGTTCCTAAACATTTCTGCAGAATTCTGCTCCTGGAGCTCCTGGAGCCTTCCTGCCCCTCTGCAGCGTCACAGCCCACTCAGGGAATTACCACGGCGAGGGAGGGAGATGGGCAGAGTCAGGCCCAGGAGCTGAAGAAGCAGTCTGATCACCCGGCGCTTCTGGTAGCTGCTCGTGTCGTGTTGTAGATGTGTGGAAATGCAATGCTACTGCCACACTGGGGTATCTCTAAAGACCATGTGCAGCAGACCCCTAGCAGGCGTACTGCAATGGCTCAACCACCCTGGTGCCCCCTCGCCCGAGAGGCTTCGTAGAGCTGCAGTCCCCCCTTTGTTCTGCTCCTTCCCTCCCGCTTCGCTGCAGGAGCTGAGCCAAGTCCCATTCTTACCTGAAGGCGAGTAAGAGCTTGCTTTGCAACTAACTCAAAACGCAGTGACAGAAACAACCCTTCTCTAATCCTTCTTCACCAATAGGGACTGAATCTCCTCTTCCCAGAGCCTGCAGTTTGACTGCCTCTGCCTTCCCTAACCCTCTCCAGCATGCTTTACGCTCTATTGCTTTTCCTCTTCGCCTCCTAGAAGTTTCTGCTGTTGCCATGACTTCTCAAATATGCCTACTCACCTTCAAACGGACCTCATTTCCACTTCTTGAACTGTTTAAACTTTCCATAGTGACCTGTTAAGGCAAGCCTTCACGAACATCACACGGTGACAGATACAGGCTTGTGCTCAGCCCATCACTGTCAGACCCTCTGGGTTCAAGAGGGCGATGAGCAATTGACACTCATATGCTCAGAGAGAAGCAGTCCCGACACACTGGGTGCTAAAAATAAGTACGCAGACATAGCTGGCTACCTGAGCACTGGCAGGCTCTCTGTATAATCCACAGGGAGAGATGAGAACCTCTGGAGGATAATTCAGCTTCCTTAAGATATACATTGCTTTCTGTTTGTCTCCATTTTCTCTATCTCGTCTTATCTACCTTCCTAAACATTTCCGCAGAATTTGAATTTTTTTTCAAGGTGGCATTTAAGGTAAAATATCTGTGCAAATTAGATTAGTTCTGGACCGTTAGGTCCCTTCCCAATTTCTGCGCAAACACTGCCAACCATTTTCAGAAGTGCCAACACCCGATGAACAAACCACTGTTACCCTTGCTGTTGCAGACTTGTCGTCTCCCGAGATGGAAGCAAATAGCCTACACTGGTTAAATAACATCATTTCACAGATAATTTACACTAAGGGAAAGCATATCAACAGGTGTTTTAGTACCTGGGAATATAATCTCTACTTTGCGAAAGTGAGAACTCTGGGAAGTGGCACAAGCACAACGCCATCAACGCAGCTGAAGTGCAGTTTACACTGAGTTTTGGGCTTAAATTCATAGAGCAATTGAATCTGGGCACCAGACTGCTTTTCCAGGAGCCACATTATACCCAGGCTGCTGACACTGCTCCGTGTCCTCCTGCATCCGAGGCCTCAGCAGCTCCTGCCTGGCACAAACCAAGTGTGTTTCTGTCAGCAGTGTTTTAGCACAGCACAATCTCTGTGTTCAGCAGTATTAGCAATGCTGCCATTCACCTGCTGCACCACCGTGGTCAGAGCTCTCACCTGGGGGAAAATCCCTTTTTTCCTGGCTGCCTTTGCCTCTTCCTCCCCAAAACCTGCACCCACAGCTCCTACACGCAGGAACACTTTGACCTGCTACAGTACGAAGATATTTCAGGTAAAAATACCTGCCCTTGAATCCCATGGGAGCTATAAGGTTGGGAGGCAAAGGCTCAAGGTTTGGGATTGTGAATGATGGAGGCCTTCAACCCCCTGAGTTTGGAGAGAGATGGATAAGGAAACATCTGCCTTGGGAGGGCTGTAAGAGCCTTCCCCTGTCGCCTTAGCAGGTTGTGCTGTCCCTCTGGTCCATGGGGATAAGGACAGGGTTGCCGACAGCAGGGAAATCTCTCCCAGTAAAGCAATTTGCAGTTATCTGGAATGAAAATGAAATGTGTCCCAAGGGGGCACAGCCTTGCCTACCTAATTCATTACTGCACGGGGATGTGCTTCGGGCAGCTTCATATAACAGGCAGTTTCATATAGCATCGAAGCTAAATCAGTGACCAAAATCCCGCTGTCGGAGTCCGTAAGGAGGCGGCTGCCACATCGGTACACACAGCCGTGGCAGTATTGCCTTTCACAGAGCCAGGGAACACGCAAACATTGGCCATGGAGAGAAGGTCGCAGGACGCGAGGTCACATAAATCTGAACGGCACAAAGAAAGCCCGTCAGCTGAGCCAGGCTGCTGCCATGAACCTACAGTTCTGGACATTTACTATTCTGGGACAAAGCAGCCCTAAATGCTCCATTTAAACTCTGGCTTTGAAAGGCTCCTATTTAAATCCAGACGGACGCTGCCGAAGCCAACGCAAGTGACACAAAGGCACATGGCTGCCTGGCATTTTCCCACGTGGTGCTCCAATTACCCCTTCAGAATACGCGAAACCTAGTGTCCCATTTACCAGAAATGGTCTGGAAGGGCTGTAGTGCCCGCCAGTATTTGTGGAAAAGTCTCACTCTCAACTCAGAGCATCCTCCCAAAACCCAGCACACAGAAATCCGCTTGTCCCCAAAACGGGGCGCGCCAACCACACTCTAAATTGGCCGTCAACGCAGACGTCGTGTTTTCTGGACTCAGGGAGGCACGGGAGGAAGCTGTGACACCTCTCATGCCGAGAAGGACCCCCGTGTCCCCCATTGCTGGGAAAGCGCATGCAGGGAGCGGAGCTTGCGGTGCTGGGAAGCCGCTGCATTAACCCTTGTTGCAGGGACTGGATTGAATCCCACGACAGCAACACAGTTCGTGCCTCGAGGTTTGCAGAACAATAGTCCTTTCAATTAGCGATTAAACCGGTATCTTTGCAAACTCTGGTTATTTCTGGTTTGCGTTTGGCACGGACAGCAGTTTGTTGCTCTTTTTCTTATAAACTGGATTTAGCGTAAGTGGTTTCATCGTACTGAGCTCTTTTTAATGAAATACTTTGTTCTGATTGAACTGATGCCCCAGCATGTCTGAAAGCAGTCTGATTTCTATTCAGTTATTAACGCGCCTAACTATTGCAAACAAAGGGGAGATGCGTAAAGGCACTTCCAAGGTGGTGAATTGATTGTGATCTCCTTCCACCTTCAATCTTCAACTGTCGCTGCACAGAAACTAATCTTTCCTGTGAAATTGAAACACAGGAATCTAATTTTGCTTATGAGATTGTTATCCTCCAAAACGAGGCGGTGATGGCCAAAGTTGAAGGAAGCACAGGCTCTCTCTCTTATCCCAGCAGGACACAACTCAGGCATGAGGAGGAGGAGAGGATGGAACTTTAAAGTCTAAGAATAACTAAGTCAGAGAAAGGCCTGGAAATACTTTGGCCTGTAAAGAGCTCAAGCCTGTAGCAAGAGAGAGAAAAATTAAAGGGTGGTAGACACTGGACAAACCCTGCCAAGCATGGTTGGAGCAGAGAGGCAGGGGTATTCCTGCTGCCGATGCTGGCCATCCTTGCATGGACAGGGACACGAGGGATGGCTGGGACAGGGAGAGGGTTCTGCCATCTCCCTTTGCACCGTGGCACCAGGCAGGAGCAAATCCCAGTAACACCCCAGCCAGGGGCTGATGTTAGGGAGTGCCACATACTCACATATCTGCAGTGGCAGCCCATGCCTCAGCAGCCAGATGAGTTTTAAAAGTAGTGTGGAGGGGAGGAGAGAGGCACAGGTGCTCTCTGGCTTTTGTGCTGGTCCTTCAGCTGCAGGCTCAGGAGAGGCTGGCTCAGCCTGAACTTGGTGTTCTGGCCAGGGAAAGAAGAGCAGGCTGTCAAGACTGGAGCCAGGGCTTCACGCTGTAGAAGCAGATCAAATGAAGGTAAAGTCATTGCTGAGATTCAAAAGATGAGCCTGGGCTGAAGTAGGGTCTTTATTTAATGAAAATGGGAAGAAGAGGAAGGTGGGTTTTAAGATGCTTGGTAACACTATTTTCTGTTCCTGGGAGGCTCCTGTCTGTGAGAATGTTGTTTCCCAGGAGCAGAGATGTGCAGAAAGGCACAGAATAGCTTTCAGGGCTGTTCACTGCAACGCTGTAGATCTCACAGATCCAGAAGGAAACCTGTGCACGGGCGAGACCATAGCTATTGACTGCTAAAGGTAAATGCACAGGAAAAAACTACTGAGTAAAGGGCTTTTCCTGAGATGAGCAACCTCAAGCAGTAGGCTGGGGTGGCAAGCATCCCATCAGGTGGGAACTGCCAGGTCCTGGCACCAAAACTCACTTCCTCCTCTGGTCTGTCAGCAATGCCTGGAGCCCCACCAGCAAACATCCCGGTGCCTGCGTGTCCCAGTGATACACACCCACCGCTCCCCAGAAGCCCGTTTTTGAGCACTTAACCTCCTTAGCCAGGAAAACAACTGGGTAAGAAGTCGTGTTTCTCAGCAGCCCAGCCTGGGAGGTGACCTGTCCCCAAGCTGCCAGCACTGTGGGTTGTCCCTGGTGCCTCTGTGTGGAAGGAGTAGTGTATGCTGACCCAGAGTAGGCAGCAGCCAGGACACCAACATCCTCATAGAATACTACTTTAGTGTTTTCAAAGCATTGAGCTTTGGTCGAACTCAGCCAGTGCCAAACTTTGATGGGAACAGAACTGCATCCTGCTGGCAATGGCAATTAACCTATAAAGGGTTTTCCCGCACCTTGAAAATTGCAAAATAATGTGTAAACACAAGGTGTTGTTATTAAAACCAATCTGGGCTGCATTTCTTCCACCTGGCCAACTTTTTTTTTTTCCAGAAGTATTTAGAACTCAGCTTGCTATTGCAACAAAACAGGGAAGTTTAAAGTGGTTAGAATAAGCTTCCCTGGTTCACTCACAGCCATCCTGCCTGTAGCCTCCTTGTAGTAGAAAACATGGTTTAAGTTTGTGAGAAGAAGACATAAACACAAGTTTAATTTTCTTCTGAAAGGCTATGTGCATTCCAAGCAACTTTTAAGAGCACTTCCAATGCTGTCTTTTAAGAGAAACTTTATCACACTGAGATTAAAGGATTATAATTTTAAAAGAGTTCCTAGACAAGCCCGAAAATTTACAAAAAAGGAAGAAACATGTTAGCAGGAGAAGAAAAGATCCATTGTGAACATGGCAACATCTGTTTCTAAAAATTGTAGAAGAGAGTGATGTTCTCCGCAACCTGATAAGACGCTCCGTCTTTTATCCATTATGACTTGAGAAACGGAAACCATCCAAAATGAATTTCATCTGTCTGGATTAAATGGGCTCGGCAGGAAGTTCTGTTTTCAGTCGCTTAACGGCAGGGATTACACAGCGTGCGTGTTCCCAGCAGATCCTTTTGCATAAGCCTTGATTACCTTACAGCGGGAAAGCCTGCTCGCCCCAGCAGTCGCTCTGCCCAAGGGGCACGGTGCGCTTATGGAAATGCATAATAATAAGCAATTACAGCATCATGATACAGAGTTCTTGATAGCCTGATGGGATCAGATTAGGCGCTTAGAGCCCGCCTAGGTGAAGGAGGTTTTTTGCTAATGAAACTCCAGGTAAATCCTGCAAGTGCCTCCGGAAGCCTTCAGGCAAATTGGACTCCGCCGCTGGCACTGCTGTTCTGCCTCTGGGCCCTGCTCAGCAAAGTACGTAAGTACATAGATATATAGCCAAGGCTAAGCAGGTAGGTAATGATAGCTCTGAAAATGAACAGGGCTTTTTGTGCTTTTCTAAGGTGTCGGTCTTGCTTGTGCCCAGGGTAGATGGTGTCCTATACGGTGGGAGCTGAGCTCTGAAGAGGGGCGAGAGGCACAGGTGCCCTTCGACGGTGCAGCCACGGAGTTTGCATCAAGAGGACTTCACCAGGGCAAGCCGGGGAGCCTGGGGGTTTAAAACATGCTCCTGGTACCTCTTTTGCTTCCAGATCTCTTCTGCTGACGTCTGAGTGATGGAGAAGAAAGCCTCCATTAAGTGTGAAGAAAACTTTCAAACAGGAGAGGAGAACACCATCCAGCTGCATCTTCCCACAGTCTACATGTTGGTGACCTTCCATCACAGGTGACAGTAACAGCACTTAGCTCCTCTCAGCCAGTTCCTAGGCAGGAACTAGCATATAGAGCATCCCTGGTGAAGACTTGTCTAACCTGCTCTTTAAGATCCCCAGTAGAAAAAGTTCGGGAACTCCCCAGGCCACTCCTTCCCCTGCTTCACTGCTTTAGGGGTAGAAATACTTTCCTACTATCTCATCCAAATGTTGTTTGCAGCAGCTTCAATCAAATATGCTTCGCTTGGTGCTACCAGACAGGCAGAAGAAGCTGCTTGCTGTCCTCCCTGCCACATTCAGAGAGACTGCTGCCCGCTCAGTCCTCTCTTTCCCAGACTAACTCGTCTGCCATTCCTCCTGACTCAAATGTCTCGGATGTCTGTCACAGTGGCCAGTGCTGGACGGTGGCTAACCTTTCTTAAACTGGATTTAGTGCACAACAAGCTCAAGACTCACCAGCAAAGTGAGTGAAATCACAGCCTGTGACGTTCTTACCGATACAACCCAGAATACATTTTCCCTTTTATTTAACTTTTCATCTCCTATCAAATATAAACTTATGCTTGGGGAAGTTTTGATTTGTGGTTGGTGTTTGCGGGGTTTTTTCAGGGTGAGATGCTGTTTCGCCGTCTGCTTTGTACTTGCACCTTTGATCGCCCCCTCCCAAATTCAATACTTTACTGCATTTGACTTTGTTGGTTGTGTCTTTCCTCCGACTTACAGATTGCTCTGAGTACTTCTGCGTCCCTCAAGCAGGTTGGCAAACTTCCCTCCAGGGGCTTCATCCCTCCACAAATGAAAGTGCATCCCCTACTCTGTTGTCTGAGCTTGAAGGGAAAAACAAATTGACTAAAATCTCTGCTAGCTTTTGTAAAAAAAAAATTGTTAGGGAGTGAACTATTGACAGCTTGCCTTTGGGTGTTATGATTTAATCTCCTTCACCTTCTCTTAGTTTGTATATAAGAACATCATCTGGCCATGACAAAAGCATTTATGAAGTCATGATACAGCATATCAGCTATTTTTCCCCAGTTCACGGACCAGTTCTCCTGTCAAAGAAAGGAATCAGACTGGATTCGTGTGAATTTTTCACTTTTGAAAAATCTACTTTTGATATATTTGCATTTTATCCTGTTGGTGCTTATAAAGTTGTGAATAATTCATGCAGAATCCTTCCGGGTACCAAAGCAAGTCTGACTGGTCTGTCTTCTCTCCATCCACATCCTTCTCCTTTTCCTTCTGTTGTTTGCTCTTCTCCAGCCTTCTGGGATCTCCTCTCCCGCTCTCTTTGCGCACTCAAAGATAATTGCTAATGCTTCAAGGAGTGCTTCAGCTGGTCCCCCACTTACCCTAGGGTGATTGTCATCTGTCCCTGCCGGCTTATCTAATTTCTGTAATTTATGCCTTACATTTAAAATGCTTAACTGATCTAAACATTTCAACACTGAAATTACAGGGAAATACCAAGTAATGGCTATTATGCATTGATTTATCAGTCTGCTGACTCAGGAGAAGTAATGGATCTTTTATGTCCCATTACTTTCAAAGATACTTTCAAATAGAGATAAACATTAGATTTATTAGGTCTAATGATAATATTACGTTTATAACCCTGTTTTGAAAATAACATTTTTTTGCTACAAAGGAATAACGAAAGATCAAGTTGGAATTTCCTTTTTATATAGCAGTGACTCTTTCAAAGGCTATTCTTTATCTTTTATCAAGCCAAAATCTGCTGCACTTTTGCTTTAAAATCAAACTAGTTTTTTAACCTGACAGTAATGGAAGTTCATAATTTTTTTTCTTTCTCAAATCACTCAAACTGTTGCCATGGAAATAATTCTATATGGAGATGGGTCAAGAGAAAATAATCTCTCAGAGAAGATTGCTACTTGAAAAGCACATAAATTATAATAATTTAATCAAAAGCATAAAGTAGTCAATCTAAAAACCTATGCAAGTATAATAATTCAATTCAACTGCCTGATCTTTCTCTCCTGTGCATATCTTCTACACTATTGTTAAAAATCCTTTACTAATTAATCTGCTAATATGGTTTTCCAGGACACAGCCCAGTTGGCCACTGAAAGAATTCTGCAAAGGAGATGAGAAAGGATTGCTACTCGATAAAATAAAGAGCATTGTTCTCGCACTTGCTTGTCACTTCGAGATAAATGTGATTTCTCCTGGATATAGAATCCTTTATCTTCCCCCTTTCTGCCCTGCCGTACTGCTGTGGGAAGCCTTGCGATACTTAATCCCTCAGGTGTGGCTCCGCATCCGTTGTGAGTATTTTATTTCCAGGAATCTGGTCCCAAGCTCAGTGAAGAAGACCAAGAATTTTTGGAAAGAAAATATTGCGTTTTTGAAGTTAGAAGCGGTTGTAGATACTGTCTGAATTGTAAACAATTTTGCTATTGAAACTGCTTTTTGTGTTAAAAGTAAGGGAATCCCATATCAGTATCATCAAGGAAAGACCTGATTATTTTGGGGTAAAAAGAATGCATCGCAGAAGTTCCAATTTACTTTACTTTTGTTCTTCTCATTATTTCTCCTGTGAACACTTGGGGTGTATCTGCCACATCTGTGCCTGTGAGCTGTATTAACGGAGATTTTCGCTGGGCCTTCTCCTGAGAGGTCACATTGCCCTTCTCATCGTCCATCTCACTATCTATTTTCTGCATAAAGTTTTACTTGGGCCTAACTACATTTTTATCTGAGAGCTGCCCAGTGCCCTTCAGCCACGGCTGTTCAAGGTGTTATGCTTGAAATGAGCTGCAATAAGAGATTGGCAAAAATTCTCCCCTTTTCAAAGACAGCTGAAACAAGATGGATTTGTTGAGTGGTTTGCTCCTGGCAGAGTGGGTAAAAATCCAAAGCGTCCAGCTTTGTTATCCTCCAATTCAGCCTCTCATGCTATTTTTTGCCTAAAAACTTCTGAGAAAGGTGGCAAGAGAATAAAACTTGAACAAAATTACAAAATATAGGAAAAGAAAAAAATGACAAAAATAAGACCAAGTGTCCCAAGGCAGCAGGATTAACCAAAAAGATCTGAAGGCTTATGATTAAAGTCACTAACAGTGGAGAAGTGATTTTTCCTTGCAGAAGCAATATAGGGGGAAGTGTAAACTAAAAATAATGGAATAGCAGAGTTATTAAGCCATTGTTTGTCTGGTTTTAAGGCTGAGAAGGACAGGCTTTTACCTAAACTGGTGATAAGATTTCTGGAGAGAGAGAAGCAGGAAAATAAGGAAGTCTGTAAGATAAATCCTAAAATAGCTTGCGAAGTCTTAGAGCCTCTTGGTATTGACAAGGCATTAAGCGCAGACAACATCCGTCCGAGGGTGCAAAGGGAAGCGGGGGCGGGATGGGGAGAGGTCCAGCGGATTTTTTTCCAAGGTCACACGTCCCCCCGCACCGGGGGCAGACCAAGTAAACACAGATGAGTCAAAGGCGCCAGCAGCTGCCAAGGCTGTTCAATAGCAGCAGTGGAGAAGATCCCAAAGTTTGCAGGAATACATTGGGAAGGGCTGGAGAAGGGAGGTTTGTTGGTACCAGAAGGCAGATTTAGGCTTCCAGCATCTCTCCTCGGCAGCCCTCAGGTCTCCCCATTAGAGGTGTGGGGAATACCAGGAAATCACTTCTGATGGAGCTACCTAAACTTGGGCAGGGTGAATATACCTTTCCTCTTTGCTCTTCCTTCCTGTGCCTAGCAGAGGGTGTCCGGAGTGAGTGGCAGCTCACAAACATGCACTCCAGCTCAGTAAAGTATTCAAGTTTACGAATAACCCAGGGAATTTCTTTAACTTTCACTAAGTTAAAGGAAACAGACACACATGGCAAGAGTTTTATATGAATTCCCAACATGGAGTGAGATTAAATTAGCTGATGACTTTTTAATCAAACAAAGCATCTCTAAACCAATAATAAAAAAAAAGATTTATTACTAATATGAATTTACCAGACAGTTTCACTTTTTTTTCCAGATGATTACTTCTTCTGACATGACAAGTCTGAATATAGACTTGTCAGGTTTAATAACAGATTACCGAAAGGATGCCTTAGTGTTCCTCTTCACCAATTGGTTTTGGCTTTCGAGCAGAATAATAAAAAATAACAGTATATGAAGTGCTGTAAGAAATTAAGGCCAGTAATGCTCTTGTGCTTATTTTAAAATACATTTTGACTATTTGAATGAATATTTCAAAATACACCTTTGACCTCTAAATAATTAATTGTAACCAACAATCAATTTAATAACTCTAAAGAACAAATACTACAACCATGTTGTGACGTGGTGGTGATACATCCCCCAAATTATTCGTATGTTCATGTATCTTACTGAATTGTGTCACATAAAATTCATCATTTTGGGTAAGAAGGTAGTCTTGTCCCCAGAGACTTTTGATTTTTCTTCCTTATTGACCTACCATTGTAAAGACATATCATTGTAAAAGAGCACTATTGATTTTCAGAAGCTCTTTGGAAAAGAGCCAGTATCTTGGCTTCATTAAAAATTGAACAACGTGGTATAGCAATATGTCTGGAAGAGAGCTGAGATGGTCTGCATTTAGTCTCCAACTAACTAAAGAAATAAGGCAGAAACCTCTGTAAAAGGTGGAGAAATCCAGCTGGGACTTGGGCTGTCAGTCTTAGTTAAGCTTAGACCTGCAGGTCTGAAGGTATCTCCACATCAGCTGCCTCTCTGTGGAGGCACCTGAACTGCATTGGCAACTCAGGATTTTACCTCAGATTTTCTGAAGAATCATAGAATCATGGAATACCAGGTTGGAAGAGACCTCAAGGATCATCTGGTCCAAAGAAACAGAAGCTCTTCATCGAGTGCGTAGACACATGAGTTTCGCTGAGCTGAGTCCACCTTACACCTAAACCCCTCGTGATCCAGACAGCAGATGTTCCCCTGCCCTCCCCGGCTGGCTCGGGGTGCTCGGGGTTGCTGCCATAGCGGACATTTGCCTCCGTGGTCATGCTACTCATCTTTGATACCAAAAAGACAATTTTGGGCGCGTGCCTCCTTTTAGTGTCTCTTGGCCATGCAGGCTACTTCAAATCCCTACTTAGGACTCAAATCTCCCACGTAACATGTAAGGTCCCTAGATCTCCTCCAGAACTCCATGTCAGATGTGGGAGCAGTGATGAGCAGTTCATCACCAAGACCTGTTGTTGGATGCTCACTCTGGTCATTCCAACTGTTTTTTGGCACCTTCAGGAGTTGAGCAGAGCCTGAGAGATAATTTTTCCATGGCTTTCCAGAACTCTCTGGTGTTTAAACTGCCCTGGTGCAGCATCTGGGACATATGAGAGATCAGCTGAGTTTTGGGTCGGCAATTTGGTCCTAGTGTGACCTGGAGGTTCTTGATGTTTATTGTCCTGTCCGATGGATAAGACGGTACAAATGCTACATAAACCTCAGAGGTAAAGAACAAAGGAAAAGTCTCAGACAGGATTTCTGAAAGTTTTAAAACTTTTTCCATCAGGCCTTTCCCAGCAGGCAGAAAAATCCTGGCCGGAGAGTAAAGACTCCTGAAATGAATAGCATAAAAAAAAAAAAAAAAGCGGCTTTTATTATCTTGCTTCAAAGTACAGATCATGACCATTAAGTTATTCAGGGCTACGAGTTCCAGACCTCCTCCCCCCACCCCCTCTTTCATTTAACCAGCAGAGGAAAAGGCCGTAACCACTTCAGCATTTAGCACAAGCTGATGCATCTTTCCCTAGAACAAAACGTAACCCCTCCAAATTCCCCCGCAACCGACCCCCAGCCCTCAGCCAGCCTAATTTCCACGTCTGAGCGACGTGCACAAGGACAGGCCAGAGACAGGGACGTTTGTCTGCCGGCTCCTCGCTGACCTTTAGATAAGAGCAGCCTTCCCCGCTTCTGGCCAACAGGGAGGAAAAGTTCCGCGCTCCCGTTCCACGCTTCGCTCTCCCGCTGCGCTGGGCTTTTCCACCAGCTGCGGGTCGGAGACTGGGAGCGAGCCCCCCTCCATCAGAGCCCTGCCGATGTCACCCCACGGGCATCTGATGCGTGAAGCTAAAAATGTGAGTGTCCACTGTCCCTGGGGTCCCCGGGGAGGCTCTGCCACAGGGCGCCAGGCTGATGGAAACCATCCTGCCTGCCAGGGAGGGGTGGGAAAACACATCTGGGCCCTCAAAAAGCAGCATGTAGGCGTCCCTCTGCCATCCCACCAGGCACCTGGGACAATCCCAGGGGCTTGGCGCACAGCTCGTGGACATCCCTGCTGGGGATGTCCATACACCTGGGGAGAGACACATATCCTGCTCCATGTGGCATGGCTCTAGGATCCCGCTGAGTGCCACGCTGAGCGCACAGGCACACACCTGTGCTGTGGGTGTCAGTGTCCCCGGCCCCATCCTGCCCTCTGGTAGGCATTCAAGCTGGAAATCCCGTGTTGTTTTTTTTCTCCTGGGGGTTGCTCTGCTCCTCTTCTGCTTTGCTCTCATGGTGTTTGTTGGAAGTTAGCACCTTTGGTACCTCTGCACCACATTTGGCTGAAGCTGCTGGGCAAAGGTCTTGAGAAGGTGGGTCCTGGTCCCACAGAGAGCAAGAGAAAACATATAACACGCATGTCACTGCTGCCCAGAAAAAAATGTCTTTGATTGCACAGCTGGGAGGAATGTGCCTGAGGCAAAAGAGGAAGTTGAGGAGCTGGGACGGGTTACAGAATCACAGAATCACTTAGGTTGGAAGGGACCTTTGAGATCATCGAGTCCAACCATCAACGTAACACTGCCAAACCCACCACAAAACCATGTCCCTCAGCACCACATCTACCCAGCTTTTAAATACCTCCAGTGATGGTGATTCCACCACTTCTTTGGGCAGCCTGTTCCAATGCTTGATAACCCTTTCGGTGAAGAAATTTTTCCTAATATCCAACCTAAACCTCCCCTGGAGCAACTTGAGGCTGTTTCCCCTTGTCCTATCACTTGTTACTTGGGAGAAGAGACTGACCCCCCACCTCGCTACACCCTCCTTTCAGGTCATCTCAGTCCTTGTCCTCATCCCCTCTCACACAGCTACAAATGGGTTCATGGCAGCCCAAGAAAGCCTCACGGGTGTCCTGCTCCCTCCCCTGCCTCCTCTCTCTGCCTTCACCCCAAATCTGGTGCACATCAGACTTCTCAGCAAAGCAAGAAGACAGCTTTCAATGGTATCAACACTCCAAAACGGCTCAGGCAGGCTGCGGTGGAAGTTGGAGCATGGGTCTACTGGAGAAGATGGTGGTGAGTTACTGGGGCAAGGCAGAGGGCAGGCCCCTGGGAGCCATTACAGGGCTGAGGGCCACCGTGGCAACTGCGAGAAGCCCGAGGGGAGCCCGGGCACCCACAGCTCCACAGGGGGACATACGCAACAAGCAGCCTCGCTGGTCTCAAAACCGGTGCTGCTAGCCAAGCGGCACGAAACTGGGGGTGAGGTAGTTTCACGCTTCTTGCAGCCGCCGACTTCCCACTTAAGCAAGAGTTAATTTGATTTCTTACTTCAGATAAGACTACAGCGTGCTGGGCTCAACAGCAGGAGGCTACACATGGAAATGCAGAGGAGCATAGATGAAATATAAACTACCCACTCTAATGTATTAGCGTATTTTTGAGTGATGAATGGCCATTGCCTTGCAAACAGCTTGCTGCTACTTCAGCCCTTTGCAGCAGCAAATATATAATACGAGCTATTTGCCAGAATGGTATTTTTTGAGCCTCCCGCATTCACGCATGGTTCCCCAGCAATCTGGAGCAAGCCGTGTGTCACCTTCACACGCTGAACTGGTGGCCTCGTGAGATGACGGGCATCTTCTGAATGCCCCCAGCCGTCCTCCAAGGGAGCAGAGAGGGTTTTGCTCACCCCGGAGGTGCCGAGGCTGGGCGCATGGATGCAATCAGCGAAGGCTGGTTGCCAGCTGGTGCTGCCCGCCGCGGTGGCTCCATGCCTCCCTGCCTTGTGCTCCCAGCCGCCGGCTGGGCTGGGGACGCGGGGAGGTGAGGCTCCACCGACTCCCTCCCCACGGAGCTTACGATTAACACGTGTGATGGGGGAGAGCAGGTGGAGGCCAAGAGCACACCCGAGGACGTCCCCGCTGTCAGCACGGTGACCGCCGCGCACCAGCTGGCTTGCCACTCTCGAGGTACTTGTCACCAGGAGGTGACAGGGCGGGTAATGCCAGACAGATGGCCCCACGCCGGGGCTGGCGGCACTGTGGCCTCCACAGCGCTTTTAAGGGAACTAATTGGCGAGGAAAGTGGCTGCATACATTGGCGGCGATACCGCCACGGCTAACACCATCGGCCAGCACCGCCGGCAAGGAGCTTAGTCAGATGGTGGGACTGGTCAAAGAGGCAGCAGCATGTCCCAGCTCTGCCACTGCTGTTTCTGCCCCATTTTGGGGCAGAATGGAGCAGGAGGACCCTCGCTGAGAGATGCTCAGGATTGCTTGGGGCACGTGCTGGAGGAGGCCAGGACCATGAGGGACACTGTGCCCCCAGCCCGCATGGCCAAGCCCGCCCAAGGCAAGCCCAGGCAGCTTCTTAATCCAGAGCACTCCAGGATTTTGGAGGAATGCTGCCAGTGGCAGGAAGGAGGAAGAAAGCGATGCTTGCTGGTTTGTGCCTGTGCATCTGAGACCCCATGGTGGGAAGGCAGGCATCTCCACCACCCTTTGCTTTTGGTCTTCGCAACTGGTGAGTCTTGGGATTGCTTCAGCCAGGGCTATGGCAAATGCAGAGACAGCTCTGCTGAACCCAGTGCTACCAATGCCTAGAGGTCAAAACAATGTCTAATTTTGTTGCAATCACACCAAAAAAATAATGTAGGAAGCTAGAAATATATTTCATATAAATATAAATTTCATGGGGGGGTTAATGCAGGAGTGGAGGTTTGTGTCAGGACACAGAAGTGCAGTGCTGGTGCTCCCCAGCAGACCCCCCTGGTGCAGCGCTACGTGCAAGCCATTTATAAGCCATTTTTCCAAGCAGCTTTCCCAATTGTGCCTCCGATAAGCTCCAAGGCCAGCGACAGCCACACGTGCAGGCTGGTAGGTGCTGGGTAGAGATTTTTGCTGTGGCTGCACCGTTGTCTTTACAGCACAAAGCAGGGGAACAGCCCCTGCATGAAGAAAAAAAAAAGAAAAAAAAAANCAGCATTTCCATTTAAAGGCAGGCCAAAAAGGATACGAGGCAATTCGTGTGTGGTCACAAGGCAGCTCATTGGAGACAAAAAGGAAAGCTGTATCAGTGCGGCTTTCCCAGACAGACAAGCCATAACTCAGAGCGCCCTTTCGCCGTCTCCTGCAACGAGCTTCCCTTTGGCTGCTGCAATCTCCACTCACTCATTTCCTCCCCTCCCTCTCCACCGCTTCCTTCATTACCCCTCACAAGACCTATTCATGGGCACCCCCTGAAACGTCCCGTTTGTCCAGGGGGTTGCAGCGCCTGCTTTCCGCTTCCAGCGAATGGACGTCTTGAGCCAGGGGCCCAAGTCCTAGGTAATAAACATGGCTTTTGTCAAAATGAAGCAAAGTTTAAGTACCAGCGAACAGTGTCTGTCTGCTAGATAGGGGGCTGGTCTGGCCTTAGCCAGCTATTGAGATGTCTTTGTGCCATGTTGCCATAGCTACCCTCCGGCTAAATAGGGAAAGAGCTCCTTTGTCCCAGATTAAGACCAGCAGACTTTTGGAGCGGAGCCTGCCGGAGACTGTGGGGAAGGAGCTTGTCTGCAGCTGCTGGGGCTTTTGCATTGCTGTTGTGTGTGCATTGGGCTGGACAGAAAAGGAGGCAGAGGACTGCTTGAAACAAATTGATTTTATATACATATATATCTATGTATGCATACATACATATATTTTTTATATATATATGTACACAGAAGGCTGTGGAATGGTGGGTTTTGAAGCACGGATTTGCCAGCAAAGGAGATGAAACCTGAAGTAAAGAAGAGCTGAAATAAACCAAGCAGGAGCCCTTGCGGCACTTGGCCCCCAGGGACCACAACCAAATCCCTTTAAAGCGCACCACAGCTCCTGACCAAATAGGGTATTTCCAGATAAGACTGCCAGAAAACACACATCAAACCAGCAGGCACTGTCCTCTCTCCTGCCTCCTGCTAAGCAGTGTCAGCTCTGGCCCTGCGTGTCCTCACACATCCATCTTTGCAAACCCACCGGTGCCGGGGATGGGGATGTCTCTGCAGCCACCGCGGCAGGGGCAGCGGAGTACGGCCAGACCGGGTCGGCAGGGCAGGCACAGCGGCTGAGGACTCAGGACGGGCTGCAAAACCCCCACCGAGAAACAAGGATGCATTTCCCTAAATGTTAAATAAGAAGGGGATTAGCCCACAAGTGATTTTTTTTTTCTGCCCCGACGGGCCTTTTAGCTCAGTCAAGGCAAGGTGGAGTGTTCCCACGCGGCACAGCAGTGCCATGGACCAACATGGGCAGGGTGAAAGCACGGTGAGGGGTGAGCGCTGGCGTCTTGTGCTCGCCATTTTGCACGTGCAACTACAATGCCATGTGCAGCCATTACTTTCCTCCTGAGCGCGCCGAAAGAGGGGACGTTACACCACTCATTTGCTCCCATTAAAAGGCTGGGGTTTTCCGGAGAGGTAACGAGCAGCCGCAGGGTCAACAGGCCTGATCTAGCTCCAGCTCTGAGTTTTGTTTCTGCCCACCGTCGACTTCCTAAAACGGCCCTTTTTCTTGAGGGTGCTCAAGCAGCGGGGAGATTTTCACATCTCCTGGGGCTGGGATATGCAAGTAACACGGGCTGCTTGGGGACTGAATTCACATGAATTCAGAGAAAAAGGGCTGGGTATGTTCAGCACAGATTTTGGGTGACATGTAAACTGATTTTGAAGGAAGGGCTGGAGACATGGAAGTAAAGGAAAAAATACGATAAAAATATACCAGGGCTTTACCAAGGTCACTTGAGCCAGGCTAACTTGTTAGATTTTGGTGATAAGAAATGAAAAAAAATAAAATACGAGCAAACAAAGTACTCCGTGGGCTTTTTTAGACATGGGAAATGCTTTAGATCTAATCTGTCTGGACTTCAGCAACACTCTTGATAAAAGACCCACATGGGAAATTATTGTTTGTGTTGGAAGAAGCGGGGACTGATATTCGAGCTGAAGGTCTGTCAGGAAATCGCCAAGAACAAACACAACAGGTTCTTCTGAAAGGAAAATGATAGGAGAGGGGGACATAATGGGTGAAATTCCTCGGAACCAGTTTTAGTTAGTTTTCTTAAGGAACAAAAAGTATGCAAGGGCTAATGATATTTGCAGACAATACACAGTTGGGAGGCATCGGTGAATTGGGAATACAACAAAGGAAAAACACGCCGTGTTTGAGACCAGCGGACTTGGAGAAAAAGAGTTCAAAGTGCCTGTCATGCACTAAGGCTCCCTCTACACTAATTAATTAAACTGAGCCAGGGCAGGTTTATGAACTGCCCTGTGACCACTGGCGAGGATAAATGTTTATGTGCTTCCTGGCACTGTTTGACCGGGGCCGACCAGCTCCCTGCTAGACGATGCCCAGGCACGGTTTGGGGATTAGCGCCGGCCGGGGACTGCTTCCAGGCGGCTGTTCGGATGAGGTCACCCTGGTTTAGGGATTATGGGAGTCGAGCTGTGTGGATGCGAGCCATGCCGCACCATCAGGCTCTGGCTCGCTTTACTGGCCTGCCGTAGATGTGACCTAAGAAATTGCATCATTTTGCTGTAAAGTGGAGCGCACTGATCGACCGCAAAATGGCTGCGAGCACCTTTGCAACGTGCTTGCACAAGACAGCAAGTACAGTCACAGCTTGCATCGGGGGAGAGACTTCTGAAAGAGCAAAGGCATATTTTTGCTCCCTTAAAGCACATTTTTCTAGAAAAAAATGTGTGTAATCACAGTCTCACCTAGCCCAGAAAGAGTCATTCCAACTGAAGCAGGCTGGCACGCGAAGGAGAAATGTTGGAGGGAGCAGCAAACATGTCCAATGAGACGAAATTGAATGAATTTGGCCAGTTTAGTCTGGCAAAACAAAAGCTGAGAAGCAAGTCACTTGTGCTGTCTATTAATACATCAAGGAGGTAACCACCAGAGAAAGAAAAAAACCCGTGTAAGCTAAAGGCAGCTGTTGGCACCAGTACGAATGTGTATCAGCCAGCCACAAATAACTTCAGGCCAGAAATTAAAAGTAATTTTCTAATCACTGGAGGAGAGTGCTTCAGCTGCAACCTTGCAGGAGGAGCACTGGAGGCAGAAATGAAACTTGGTTTAGGAGGTGATGGCTGTGCACTTGGGAGTACATGTGACATGGCGGCTTGTGACAGCAGAGACTGGCCCCACTGACCCATGAGGGCCCCCAGTCCAGCTTCTTCTCTTCCTAAATAATTCATAGGAAAGCCTGCCAATAATAACCACAGAAGTGATGTGGAGTCTAATTGTTCCCACCGTCCGTCGAGCTCTTTCATTGACCACATCCCTTGTGGACATTGGACGGGGCAGGGCTGCTAATGGAAACCGGCGTTCCCATACGCACAAGTGCCAAACGCTGTGTTTGCCCCTGGATTGCTGCTTGAGCGTATTGCTTCCTGAAACACTTGGCCTCACACATGTTATTAGAAATGAAAGCACATGGAAAAAAAAAAAAAAGAAATAGAAATTAAAAAAAAGGGGGTTCCATAGCGTGTGTAATAAACTGCAACCTGAAGATAGTTTAGAAGGCGTGAAATTGTGATAATTGCTCTAGCTAATGACTCTGTACATCCAATTTACTTCTTTATGCTTTTTCCATGCTTGCTTGTCTCAGCTATTAGTAGTCTTTTGTTTATTAAACCAGTGCTCTTCAACCTGTGGTCTACAGAACCTGGAAGGTGTTTGGGCTACTTATAAGCAGTTGTTCAAAAACTAATTAAGAAAAGGAAATCTGTTGTAGGAGCTACACATTTTCTACACATAAATCTCAGTTGTAGAGCAGTTCAAATCCCGAACTAGCAGGGTTTGGCTGTCCCCCAAAACTGTGTGTGAGTAAGACTGTGTTTATACAGTGTCCAGCACAGTTGGACTCTAACTCATCCAGTCTCTATGGACGCATCCATGGGCATAACCTCTCTCTAATGTAGCTCAGAGCTGTAGTGCCTGCCCTCAGTGTTTCCATGATATAAAATACATATACAGCACACAAAGCTGTGCAGCACTACAAGCTTGGGAAGAGTGGCTGGAAACTGCCTGGTGGAAAAAGACCTGGGGGTGTTGGTTGACAGCCGACTGAATATGAGCCAGCAGTGTGCCCAGGTGGCCAAGAAGGCCAACAGCATCCTGGCTTGTATCAGAAATAGTTTGGCCAGCAGGACCAGGGAAGTGATCATCCCCTTGTACTTGGCGCTGGTGAGGCCCCACCTTGAATACTGTATTCAGTTTTGGGCCCCTCACTACAGGAAAGACATTGAGGTACTGGAGCATGTCCAGAGAAGGGCAATGAAGCTGGTGAAGAGCCTTGAGTAGGAGACTTATGAGGAGTGGCTGAGGGAACTAGGGTTGTTTAGCCTGGAGAAAAGGAGGCTGAGGGAAGACCTTCTTGCTCTCTGCAACTACTTGAAATGAGGGTGTAGCAAGGTGGGGGTTGGTCTCTTCTCCCAAGTAACAAGCGATAGGACAAGAGGAAATGGCCTCGAGTTGCACCAGGGGAGGTTTAGATTGAATATTGGGAAAAATTTCTTCACAGAAAGTGTTGTGAAGCATTACAATAGGCTGCCAAGAGAAGTGGTGGAATCTCCATCCCTGGAAGTATTTGAAAGACGGGTAGACGTGGTGCTGAGGAACATCATTTAGTGTTAACTTGGCAGTGCTAGGTTAACGGTTGGACTTTATGATGTTAAAGGTCTCTTCCAACCAAAACAATGCTACGATTGTATGATTCTAAGCCTGCAGCTGGATAGGAAATACATATCCTATGAGATAGGACTTCTCCTGAGAGAAGTCAAAGAAAGGTCTTTGCATGTCAAAAGGCAGTAAAACCAAACTATTTTGCCCTGCAGGACCTCCTGTGCTCTCTCTCAGTGGGAGATGTCTCTTAGGGATTTGGGGAGCAGTTGAGAAGGCTCAACTGTTGCCGAGGAGGAGGAAAGGTGGCATAAAGCAGCTGCTCTGCTTCAGGGCTTCTTTGGACATTTGCCTTTTAGCCAAGTCAACCAGCCCCCTTATGCAATAGTCATAACATTGCATAGTTTAGTTTTTATCTGTTATTTAGTCATGACCTAACAACCTAAAAGGCAAAATCAGCAGCACCATTCAAATCCTCAGTAGGAGTGTCAGTAGCCCTGGCATATCTCCCGAGACACAACTTACAAATCCCTCCTGCTGCAAAGTTTGCATACAGATCCAGAGTTATTTGGGTCTAAAATCTATTTCTAATATTTGCAGTTTGAAGCCAGGTGTATGCGCCAGCTTCCCTTTCTTTTAAGCTGCCAATTAGTTACAGGTGCTACTGGAATAGAGATCAAAAGTGACTCAATGATTCAGGTCTGGGGCTCAGTTGATGTCCCTGCTGGGTCTCAGACAGGGACAAATAATTTAAATTCTTTTTTTCCTATATCCTGGGCCACTGTGAGGAAAAATGTGCTTAAAACCATGGGAGGTTCAGGCTATATGATGGGAGCCTTACAAACAGGCTCCACATCTACAAAGCTCTTTTAGGCATGATTGATTTCAAAAGCATAAAGGCTCCCAAATACTTTTGTAGGTCTGGGGATGAAAGCTTGCGTATATGTTGAGTACATTTCTTCAGCGGTGCATCTACACCACAAGAAGGGTTGCCCCCTTCACTAGAGGACAGCAGAGATGCCAAGGTGTTGCCCTGGCCATTTGTGTGGGACTAGAGGATCGCAGTGGCTGTGTAACTTGCAATAAAGCAAGCGGTGCTCTGCCAACAGAGTTGGTTCCCCAGATAAACTGTGGAGCCTCAGTCTTTGGAGACATTCAAAACCTGACTGGAGATGGCCCTGAGTGACCTGCTGTAGCTGGCCCTGCTCTGAGCAGGGGTTTAGACTAGACGATCTCCAGAGATCCCTTCCAACCTCATCCCTTCTGTGACTCTGTGATATATACATATATATACACACATACACATACATACACACACACATATATATACACACATATGTATATATACATGTACCCTCCCCCCTGCCTCACCTCAGGGCTTGGAGCCACAGCTGAATGACGGAAGCTCAACAAATTACCGTCCATCAGCTGATGCCGGTGGAGCTCATGCACCCATCTATGGACAACACAGAGCAAAGCTCTTTTACTGAGGTTTAAAATCAGTCACATTATTTCTCTCCAGAGATGGCCTGGAAGGGCACACCTGGACGGCAGCAGCACGGTCACCATGGCTCAGGTGGCACGCAGTAACCTGTGAAGTTGTCGTAAGCTGAGCAGGTTTCTGAGACTTGCAGGTAAGTAGATTCAACTACAGCAATCTGTGTTCACTGGAGCAATGAGGAGAGGTGGTGAAGGTTTGGTTAACTTTAACTTGATATACATTCAAATCCATTTAAGAAAACAAGACATAGACATGTTCTGCTCCTTGCCAGGGCATATTTCACTAGTAATTCTTGTGACACCTCTCCCTAGGCCATTATGGGAAAAATGATCTATAAACTCTGATAAATGAATAAATCTTTTTTAAGATACAAAAAAATATAGCTCTGAGTAATAATACAGCAATGCACAAAGCACTGTTGCCAGCAGTAAAAGCTCCTAATCTGGGTCAACTAGTGATTTAAAGCAAAAAAGAAACACCCAAAAAAACCTCTTCAAGAATATTGCTCTTTAGCAGTTGAGTATCAGGAGCCAGACTCACCAGTGAGCTCCATCTGCTTTATATCACGCTGTGATGCAAACCCTGATCTGAGCATCACTGGGACTGTGTGGAGCAGCTGGAGAAGATGGGGAAGGCTGGGCCAACAAGCCTTCATCAATTCTTAAGGGTTTTACACATTTTGGGGCAGGTGTTCTTTGGTCTGTTTCTTATGGCTGCCCTTCAGATACCACAATGATGGCCTCCCAAACGCGAAATCTGCTCAGCTGTGGGATGGTACAGTGGCTGGCCTGACCTCTCAGAGGAGGAAGTTTTCTGCTTACGGAGTAGTGAATGGAGACTCTACTATGGGGTTTCCATCCTCAACCAGGAGACGTATCTCCCCTTTTACTGCCTGGCCCCCTGTGCAGGAAAAATTCACATCACTTCTTCTCCGACCACTTTTGGTCTGTCTCAGAAACCAGAATATCTCTGAGGACAGATCTCTTGCCAGGCTCGTACAGTGCCCAGACCCAACAGGACTTGTACTGCAAACAGTAAAGGAAGATGCTTGCTAGGAATTTGAGCCGTATCGCCTGCCTCTAACAAGAAACATTGCTGGTGCTGTCTGCAGAAAGCCTGTATACATAACCTTCTGGGAGGAGACATTTAGTCAATACACTTGGTGTGGAAAGTAAAATGTAGGCAGGAGCAAGGCACGAGAGCTCTCTTAATCATTGTCATTGATTTTCTGAAATGGCTCCGTGTCTGTTCATAAGAAGGATGCAGTGACATCCTATGTTTATTCAGTCTCTGCTCTGGGTGGGAGGGGATGGCTATGCCAATTAAGAAGTTTAATTAAAGCAGCAACCTTTCTGTTCCAGAGGTGGGGGCCTGTCATCTGCCAATTTATTTTCATGAATAAGTCATTAAAGCAGGAGCTGCTGAGGACTTACTCGTACAGCTCAGGTTTGCAGTGCACCTTCCCTGGATGCTGAAATCGCTGCAGATCTGATAACAAGGCCTGAGGTGAAACTCCAGAATAACAGTCTAAACAGATCAGAATTATGTTTGTGATGTTTCACTGCGGTATTGAAATCTCCCAACATCAGGGACATGCTGTTACAGCCTATTGCAAGATTAATATAACTGCGTTTCATATATATGTCACACACAATGCATCTTCAGGAGCACCCAGGTCCCATTTTTTTGTCTTGATGCTCGCAGCAGTGCTTACCTCTGTTGATCATGTTGCTGTATCAAAAATAAGAGGTGTTTATCACCTCTGAGCCACAGCTGGCTGGCTGTCCATCTGCCTGTGATGGGGTTAAGTTCCTCGGCGAACAGATGCGACCAAACTCAGATGGTGCTGTGAGAGAGGAATCAGAAATGACAGCTTATGACCTTGTTTATGACTACCTGATAGATTAATTCTGCATTCAGATGAACAGGCTAAGCTCTGAGTTCAGGCTGTTTTGAACAGCCTCTGGAGGTTACTTCATTCCACCTGATTCACTGCCTTGAAGCTAGTAACTCCTGCCATAGTTGGTAGAGGAATACTGGTCTGAAACTTACAGTATTACTGTTTTGATGCAGGGACGTGAACTCATGAGTGATAAAAAAACCTGTTTGTTAGAGCTTCGTTAGCACTTCGTGAATATTCTGCTGCTTTCCAAAATAACTGAGTCATCTGTATTGAAGGACAAAGCTCACCCCCCTGGACCAGGTGAGACCTGAGTCAGCATTTGGGTGCTGCTTATCACCTCTGTGGCCTCCTTGAAGCAACCTGTTTCTTTCACTATTAGGATAACCATGGCTCTTCCAAAGCAGCCTACAGATGAGAAGATACTGGCATTAAAGGAGAACAACTGCAGAAGAAGCAAAGTGGGTCTGTTTCCAGGACCAATAGCTAGTCTGGTTCTGTGGAGGTTTGTCATAAGCAAAACAGGCAGAAAGGCCATCACCATTTCAGTGTTGTTGGTTTACACATCCTGATGTTTCCTCATGGTCTGTTGAATGTCTACTACACTCTGCAGAGAAAAAAAACCCAGAAATTTTCTGGAAGTGAAGAGATTCCCCATAAAGTGTCAGTCCAAAGAAATTTAACATGCTTATAGACACAGACAACATAGATGTTACACCTAGTAACATGTCGTAGGCAGTGGGATCGAGTGCACGCTCAGCAAGTTTGCGGACAACACTAAGCTGAGTGGTGCAGTTGACATGCCTGAGGGATGGGATGCCATCCAGAGGGACCTGCATGAACTGGAGAAATGGGCCCATGTGAACCTCATGAGGTTCAAAGAGCCAAAAGCAACAAAGCCAAGAGCAACAAAGCCAAGAGCAGGGTCCTGCACCTGGGTCAAGGAAACCCCCAGTATCAACACAGGCTGGGGGATGAAGGGATTGAGAGCAGCCCTGATGAGAAGGACTTGGTGGTACTCGTGGATGAAAAGCTGGGCGAGCTGATAATGTGTACTTGCAGCCCAGAAGGCCAACCACATCCTGGGCTGCATCAAAAGAAGCACGGCCAGCAGGGCGAGGGAGGGGATTCTGCCCCTCTACTCCACTCTGGTGTGACCTCACCTGGAGTCCTGTGTCCAGCTCTGGAACCGTCAGCACAGGAAAGATAGGGATGTGTTGGAGTGGGTCCAGAGGAGGGCCACAAAGATGGACTGAGGGCTGGAGCACCTCTCATGTGAGGACAGGCTGAGAGAGCTGAGGTTGTTCGTCCTGGAGAAGAGAAGGCTGCAGGGAGACCTTATAGCGGCCTTTCAGTAGGGGATCCTACAGGAAAGATAGGGACAGACTTTTTAGCAGGGCCTGTTGCAATAGGACAAGGGGTAATGGCTTTAAACTAAAAGAGGGCAGATTCAGATTAGATATAAGCTAGAATGTTTTTATGATGAGGGTGGTGACACACTGGCACAGGTTGCCCAGAGAGGTAGCAGACGCCCCATACCCGAGAACATTCAATGTCAGGTTGGACTGGGCTTTGGGGAACCTGATATAGTTGAAGATGTGCCTGCTCATTGCAGGAGGGTCGGACTAGGTGACCTTTAAAGGTACCTTCCAACCCAAACTATTCTATGATTCCATTCTATGATGCTATGATGAGAAAAACTCAATGGGTTTGTGCTGGTACACGTATGGATTTGTGGAGGTACATATATATGTCTGTATATACAAGTACTCATGCACACTACACAATACATTAAGAGTCAAGATTAAGTAATTCGGAAGCTGGGCTAGTCATTAAATTGACAGTGATGTTAAGAAAATATTTAAACTTTGGAGGGGACTCAGAAAACATCAAGAAAATTAAGTTTGAGTCTGGGAGGGACGTCCACTCTGTGGAATGACAGGAAGAACCACAGCTGAGGTTTCCAAAGTTAATTCAGGGTGGCAACTACATGACTCCCACAAAAATAAATGAGAGTTATATGAATGAATGAACTTTCTGGTCCATTCCTGTAGTTCTCCATTACAGCTGTGGCTGAATCCCTGATCCTGCTTTGAAAAACTGATCCAAGTGTCCGGTCTAGTCAGACAAAGGCTCTGTGTTGGACATTGTGTAACACCAGGGTTGGAGAGCCAAAATTCAAGCTGATTCACGCAGGTATAGCTGGAAGCAGTGAGGCGAAACTGGAAAAAAGAAGCTGCAGATTAAATGTCAGAATTGCTTTTTCCAAAGCCATGATCTGCTAGCCTGGGGGACATCGTCCAAAGAGACTTATGGAATCCCCATTAGCCAGCCCTTTTGAAAGCTTAGCTATACCAATAACACTCATAATACATTTTTTGGAACAAAACTATGTTGGCAGAGAAACAGGAGGTGAATTAATAGATCCTTTCTGGCTCTGATTTTTATACTCTTCACATTGAATCCTAATAGAAGAGGTTATCTTTATAGCAGGCAATGAAAGATTTTCCCAGTAGATTACCACTTGAAAAGTACATGCTGCACGTCTTTAAAGTACAGGACATTTTATACTTTCATTTGGTTTCAAGTGACAGGAGTACTCTATAGCCAGCTTCAAGTTAATATTTTAGCAAGAATCAATGGCATAATTAAACTTATGTGTGTCCCTCATCAGTAGTTCCATGTGACCAAGTTTACAACATGGCGGCACTTGGATAAATCATTTTGTATTTATGGATGGCTCATAAAAAGGTGGGATGAGGAGTTAGCCACAAGGGATGATGGCGTAATTACATCGAGTGGTATGGTTTTAAACATAAATGCAATTTGTTATTAGGGCTATGAACTGAAATGTGTTTGACTGAAAGGGACAGTGCTACATCATTAAAAAAACCTCATGATAGGGCCTGGTGCCTGGGTTAGCCAGTCTTATACTTCTCCTCCAGCAGTATGCTCCCTCCTAGCTTTCTGTCTCCATTGGCTCAAAATGTCAACGCGTGAAAAACAGTCTGATTGTTAGAACCATTCTGGGATGGTTTCTTTGTCCCAGTGGAAACCACAACTGGACATGGACATCAGATTTAAGTGCCCAAGTCAGGCATTGTAGCAGATGGCTGTATTCCCCTCTGAAAGTCTGGTTGCCTCTGAGCAACCTCGATTGCGCACGAGCAGGGCCAGGATTATGGCTTGAGTAGCTTGTTCTTCCTTTGCCTCTTCAGTCCCACAACTACCTTCGGGACCTTTTCTGAGCCTATCGGAGGAAAAGGATGTATTTTTTCACACCTTTCCCAGCAGTCTGGGAAATCCTTTCCTCAGCTCATTTCCCGGCGTTGAGCAGCACGTGCAGAGCCCAGCCTTAGTGTGGCTTAGCCCAATGGGAGCTACCCGGGGTGGAGAAGATCCTCACTAAAACCACCCACACCAAGGCATGTCTTCAGGAAACACAACCTTCCTTGCAACTAGCCTTGACAGTGGCTGGAAAAGCAGGTGGATTTGAGGAACCACAGTTGCTTTACGGTGTTGGGGTTTGGGTCATGGGACATGGCCCCCGAGGGAAAGCAACGCCCAGCAAGGTGTGGAGATCCACCAGGCCTCCCTCTCTGCATGGGGACATTTGTGTCCTAACCAAAGTGCAGACTTGGTGCAGCTGGATATTGCACCTTCTCTTCCAGTCCAGCTTCCCAGGTATTTTTTACCAAGGACTAGCCTGTCCTTGTGCAGGAAGATTCCCAGGAGAAATAGTCATCCTGCCATGCAACTGCAGAGCAACAGCCTATTCCTGATTAACTCCTGATTAATGGCAGTATAAATTAATTCTGATAAATAGATGAGAAGAAATTAAAAATGAGGAAGCTGAACATCACTGGCATAACTCACTGCCTTCTACTGCGACAGAGGTTGTGCAATCCCTCCAAGGTTTTTCTCCAGTTTACTCCTGCTGCTTCATCATTGCCACCCTGAAAAAAGAGGGAACAGTTCTGATATGTGCCTATCTTCTGATGAGCGTCTTTCTTAAGACACAAGTAAATGAATATTTTATCTCTGCCTGATATACAACCCTGCTATCACTGACTCCTTTTTGCTCACAGTGCAAGGATTTTCACGGGGTCGTGCTGGTAAAACCGAAATGACAAATGATTGCAAAACAGGGGGAAGGGTCATGCTGCTGATCTTGAAGTAAGTCAGGATATGGAAAATTAAGGACGAAACAGGTTGAAAGGAAAAAGCAGGGAGGAGAGGGGGAAAGGATGAATAACTGATGTTATAATTTGCTACACCGGAGTAGCCATCTCAGTTAATAAAACCGATAGTGCAGAACTGTGATTTAACAAATTCCTTGTAAAGCTGGTGTGCTCCTTGCACACATGCGTATTTGCGGGAGAGGGGTCTCTGGGTGGTTGCTGGCCAAAGCATAAACACCTCTAAAGTGAACACCTGCCTGTTTGGTGCCATTGAAAGAGTACGCTGCTATCAGGGAGCGGGTCTCATGCATTGAGTCCTTCCATTTTTTTGAACGAAAGGCATGAAAACCAGTGAGCTGTGCAGCCAGAGCTCTGTGCCTGTGCTTTGAAGAGGCAGAGCGAGGCACAGGGTGGTGGGGCTGAACAGGTCTGACCACCGTCTGCAAGCACTGAGCAGAGCACCACCTCCTCCACAGGCACCACCAGATGCTGACAGGAGCGAATTTGAGAAAATATGGTCATATTTGGGCTCCTTTGGACGTAATGTGGAAGCACTAGCAGGTCCTATGTCACAAGTGTAAATAGTATCATCAGTATTCCAGCATTTGTCCTTAATGTAAGCCACCTTCTCTTTGGGAAAGATGTTAATTCCAGATACTTGTACTTATATGGATAGCTGTGTCCTGGGCCATGCTGACCACTGTTTCTGCCAGCTGGTTGCTGGCAGCCTGTAGCCTTGCTATGGTGCATGTCAGTCTTTTGAAAGCTACAAATAAACTTATTGTAAAATTTATCTGAATTTATTTAAGCATGAAATAACCTGTCAGAATGAGTTTGAATTTTCTCTGACCTTCACCTGATACACAGCTATGGGCCTGGCAGTGTGTTAGTATATTTAAATCTGGAGTGTAAACTGGGCTTCCCTTTTAAAGGACTGTTTAGGTTTCAGAAACTGGCCATGGACTGAAAGAAATCTGTTCAACCCATTCATTGTGGTTGCTTCCTAACGAACTTCAGCTAATCTGCTCAGACAGAAGATTTTTTTTCTTTTTCTATTTGCCAGAGGTTGATATACCAAGGCTCAAGGCTGCCTGTAGGGAAAACAATCACTTATGAGCCGAGATACACTTTAAGTGGCATTTTGCCAAACAAAATGCATTGCTACTGTCATGCCAGGGACCCTCTCATTTTGCACATCTTTAAGCACCCAGAAAGAACTTAATTAGAGAGTGGCTCATATGCTGTTGGGGAGGTTGCAAATGTATTTGGCTGGGTTTTTTTGTTTCATCAAAAAGAGCTTTTTCCTTAACTTCCTCATGAAACTGAACCTTCCTCGGCAGCTTTAAAGCACAGGGTTAGTGGCTTTTCTTTCTGTCACACAAATTCTTCAGTTCCATCTTCAAACATTTCTTGTTCATTTGGACACATGTTGAGATTCCAATCTGTTTCCAAGGGCAACCAGGTCCCCAGTGGCAGTTTTACAGGCTACTCACAACAACGATACTCGGTGTCCCACAACACTGAGTGTGAGAAAGAAAATATAAGCCCGTAAGGAACCTAAAATCCCCAAATTTGAATTACTCTGGCTGGTTTCAGAAAAGCCAGGGACTGAGTAGATGTGTAGTTGTAGCTTCCATCTTACCCCTGAGTTTGTGCTCTCTGGTCAGGTGTTGGAGTGCTTCCTTGGGTGACGGCACAGGGAGCTCGGTCCCACAACTGCTCCCTCCTGACACCTCAGCTCTTGTTGAGGATCCCCCAGAAGAAGGACACCATCTTCTACAGTGTTGTTAGGGTGGTGTATCCCATCAGAAGGACATCGCTCATGGAGTTGGTAAGGATGGTGGTTGCTGCATCTCATTCATGCAGTGGTGCCTCACCCAAGTTCTGGCCACAAGGAAATGTTAACTATCACTTGGCTGGTAGCTTGGTGGCCTGAAGTCGAGGGCTGATGTTGGTACTCACTGATGAACCAAGCAAATCACTTCTCTACAGAGAGGGTGGTCTCACTCCAGACTGCTCCTCTGCTGATTCAGTAATTAGGCTTTCCTCTTCAGCCATCCTCTTCAGCGCTACCCAGACAGCCTGGAGGAGAAGACAGCCCTGTAAAAGCAGCCTGCCAAGCCACTTTCCTGGTTGGGAACTTGCTCTCAAGCAACATCCTGGATGGAAAGGGGAATCCTTTGGCTTGTCTGGTGTCCAAATGGAGGGCAGGTATACAGAGAAGAGGATAATTTCCAGTTTGGTGATTTTTTTGAGATTTCAAAACGAGAAAGGCAGATCAAAATGGCCTGAAGTAGTAGCTAGTGAAACAGTTGCCCGTGCTGTGGCATTTCCAGAGAAATTTTTGCTGTGAATAAAAGAAATAGAGACCTGAACCCAATCTCTAATTTTCTCAGTGAACAATGTATTCATTGAGGAGTGACTTACCACCAAGCCTACTATCAAACTACAAGTCTTTTTTTGACCAAAACCAATATAATTCCATTTAAAACTTCTATTTCAAAACACTGATATGCAACAGTTAAAAAAAGAGAGTTGAAAAATTCTCAAACAGCTCCATTCTGGATGTTCTGGCTTCCAAATATCAGGATACTGTGATAAACTAGAAGCCTCTTGGTATAATTTGTAATGTCTTAGATGCCTCTGGTTTAGAACAAAAAGCATTCCTTGAGATTAAATTGCTGCACTTTGTCAACATTTTGGAGTTTCCACTCAGTGAACACAAGGATTAGTTCAATGATCCAGCCAGCTCAGCTCATTGCCAATAAGAACATTATAAATACAATACTAAGACGACTTTTTTTTTTCAACTTTTGACCTCAAGGTAGCAATTCCAGTAAAGCATGAATACAGCTGGACATGGTTTGCAATGGAGGCTTGAGTTATTTTCCTGCTTAATACCAGCTGATATGCGTGTGTGTTTGTCATATCTCTGTGGGGATGCATTAAGCAGAAGAGTGAACTAGCGTCAACTGATGATAATGCTTGGCGCTTCCTCTTGGGAGAGCCCAAGAAATAGGTTGGGTAAACACAGCACAGACCGCAGACAATATGGAATGTTTGCTAAGGGGGCCTTAAACTGGCGGTGCACGAGCAGTATGGATAAACTGGTCTCTTCTGAAACAACAGGCCCTTACTCCAACCAAATGTGAATTTGCTTCTTCTAAGTGAGTTAAAGGCACCAGCAAAAATGAGTTATTAGGTTAGTCTTTAGCAACAGCTTTGCAAATGTTGCCGAACTCCGACTGACTCCTGTTAAGGAGACTTCCTGTTGGGAAGACAAACAGCAGGTAAACGATAAAAACAGTTGATGAGTCATGGAAGTATTTTTCATGTGGTTTTGAAGCGGTTGAATATGTGTTTTTTCCAAGTGGGTCAGTCCATTGTACTTTGCCTTGTGACAAGCACTTTCATTGGTTTATTTTTACCTAACTTTTTTTTTCCTTCTTTATATTGAAAAGTGTTAGATCTTAGTCTCAGCATATCTGGAACCCTTTGCTACCAGGAGAACATGGGCACAAGCCACAGAAGCTGCTTGTGGGTGGGCAGGATGGATGTTTTTACACATGTCCAAGGGATTCCTGTTTTGTACAACCATTATTAGTGCTTAGATTAGGTCTCAGCTAAGACCAAGGTTCACAAAGTTTTGTACATTCATATATAGTAAGAAACCACCCAGTCTGAAAAGAGCTTTGGCCCAGGTCCTCTATGTTATTTGGAAACTCTTGTCTTGAGTTACATACCTGACAACTTTAAGGACCTGCCCTGCAGCCTGAGTAGATGATGCACAGTTTGACACAGGAATTATGACCCCATTTTATGGCTTACAAAGTGATACAAAGAAATTTGGTGGCTTAGGCAAAGTCAAGCAAGAAGTGCCTGAAGCCCCGACGCACACATCCAAAAGATCACCCAAAAGATCAGTTGCTGAGTGTGAGTAATGGGTAGGGAAGGGAGATGTCTGGAGGCCAGGGAAGGGGAGTAGGACAAATGAGGAGCTGAGCTCTCGGGACTGAGGTTGGCTGGAGAAATGGGCTGGGAACAGGAGGAAACAGGGGGTAGCTTGGATTGGACCAGAGCTCCTCAGAGGTGATAGAAGGAGTTTGTCTGAGCCTACGCACCTCTGAGTGCCTTGCACTACCCTAAAGCATTGCAGATGTTGATTAAAGCCAGACACATCAAAGTGGAGGGAGTCAACCGAGAGCCTTATTCCCAGCTAATTGCCCCAAGTCTCATCAATCACTCAGCTGTAGCTTCCCCGTGAAGGACAAAACCCAAGTATTAGTGTGTTTTAAACCCACTCCTTTTTGGTTAAGAGTTTATTTAAACGTTTTTTTGTGTACATAAATTCATTTATTTATAAATTATTTATTACTAATATTATATTATTATTATTTTTGTTTAGAAATAATTTATAATATTTATTTACATCAATTCTTTGTTAAGGCAGAGGCAGTTTTTTAAGGATAGGCAATTTACTGCTCCCTCCCTCCACACTGGGTATCAACTGAGCCATTGAACAGATGAGGTAACTCCACCCCGAAGGGCAGGTGGAGAGAGCTGCACTTTTCCTGCACAGACCTGCAATATGTGTAATCAGCTGGGGCCGACACCACTTAATCTGGGCTGGCAGGAAGGCCATTTAGCAGTGTGCCCTTGACACGAGTATCTCTCCTCTGCGGTTATCAGGGAGCCCAGACTTACTGGGCTTCAGGCTGTGCAATACAGCTCAGACACGGAATTTGATTCTTTTGTGCTTTCCCAATGGGAATATGTGTGTGCGGAAGGAGGAAGCTGAATCTCAGCGTGCTCAGTAAATGTGTTATTGATTTTGAGCAGGGAGGTTTTATGTGCTAGGTGGGGGGATGCGAAGCTAAGGAAAGGGGATTTCTTTTACTGTGGTTGTTGCTTTTGCATGGAAATATTGCTGTGGTTTTATAAATTATGGGTGTCTGAAAGGAAGGGCTCGTAAAACCTCCCTTTGTCCTCGTGACGGTGCTTGTTGCACGAAGATGGATTGGTCGCTCGTTTTGACATGAGCGATGAGGCCAGAATTTTCTCTCGTTACAATTGATCATGTAAGGGAACAATGGGAGAAGACGCTTCTCCCGCAGATCTGTATTCCTCCTCTGCAGCACCGCCATTTGTTACTACCTGTGAGAGCGTTGAAGAAGAAGCTCTGAGCCGCTCGCCCCAAGCCAGCTCTGCAGCCTCTGCACCCCTGGGCTCCCCAGACATCCTCTGGCATGCAAAGGTTAACTTCACCATCACATCACAGCGCTTATTTTTGTGTGGCGTGTTTATCTTCAGTCCCCAGGTCATTAATATACATCCTCTTTCAAATACTTCAGACATCTGGAATATGGCTTGCTTGTCTTCCGAGACAACGATATCCTTTTAGGCTGGCGAGGGAAGGATGAAGCCTAAAGCTCCCCCTCTTTGGAAAAACAGCCTAAATTGTCTTCTCTTTTACCCCCAGTGAATTCACCCGTCAATTGGGATTGCGGTCTGCACGGGCATTTCAGCAGGTATCTAACTTCCATGCACATACACAGCCCCGCCGGTATCACCTCCCTGTCACCATCACTGCAAAATGTTGTATTTGCGCTCTGAGCACAGGCGGAGTCATTTGGTAAAAAGCAACATCTGCTCCTTTTATACAAGACTAATTACTTATATACTTGCAGCAGGACAGTGAATCTGGTAATTTTCAGCTCTCTACTTCCTTTAATACTTGCTTAAACAAGACCTGCCCCTAAAAATATCTTTTAAAAAAAAAAAAAAAGAAAAATAGCCGACAAAAGAAGTTCTTCAAACAAAATCTAGGAGAAATGCAGAATGGTTTTATGGGCCTGTTCTTCTCACTGGGGTCAGCTGCAGGGCTCTGAGAGGAGAATTTGTCTGACCCATTTTACTCATCTACTTGAAAATAAACCAAATCCTAAAAGTGTCTTTTGCTGTGTAATGACCGGAGAGGGAATTCATGGTTCCTAGTTCAGACAGAACAGGCAGCAAGAGTTAGGTGAAAAGAATCCCTCCCCTCCTGGCTTCAGCAGCCAGAGCTGTGTGGTCCCTTCGGTGCTTTCAATGAAGCTGGTTTTGTGTGTTGCCGTGATGTAGCGTCTCCTGCGATTAGTTGGGTGGTGGGACAAGGCTCCAGGTACCCTAAACCCTAAATCGTCCCTGGGAGGTATGGGTCAAGTAAACCCTGTATAGCCCAGTAGAGACGCCTTTTTGGACCAGCCGCTCCTGATGGGAGATCACAACATTTAAATTAGGTGGAAGACACCAAAAAAATAGCCCCAGGATTTGCAGCCTGAAACGGGGTCTTGGCCTGTTCTCCAGCGCCATGTTGAGGAGACTGGAAACTCCTGTGGACGTGAGCACCCTCTCTCTGCAACCCAAGTCAGGCATCCTTGGCTGCCCACATCAGGCATGTGAATTGAGCTGGCCTGGAGCTACCTTCAACATCACACCTCGTGTTCTACCTATAGTAGCTTTTGCTAGAAACAATTTAGTGAGGCCTTTTTAGGCTTGTAGCTGCCTCCAAAGTACCCATTTTCCTGTGCAGAACCAGCAGCTAACAGAGCATCTGGCTAATCATTTATTGATCATTCATTAGTCCCTGTTAAACTACGAAGATTGAAACCTCTCACTGCATGCTCTGCAGATGTCTGCCACCGCTGGGGAAATGTCGTACAGAATTAACATGCTTTTTGGGCCACACTTCACCCCCCAGGCTGAGGAGGAGAGCAGAAAAACCCCTCTGTGAGCCATCTCCCACCAAGCTCTCCCAGCACAGTGTCGCCTTAAAGAAGCGGTGGTTTATAGACTTCAGTGGTTGCTTTTCACCACTCCTCTTTGAGAAGACCCTCTCTCTCACTGAAGTGAGGCAGGAAAATCATGCCTGGAGCTGAAGCAGGGTTAGGGGTCAGCAGGCAGCCCTGGGTGACTCAGGCCTGAGGAATGTGCAACCAGACTGTCTCCTGGGCACAGTCGTCTCATGGCATCTGCTCCCTGCCCAGCATCCAGAGATGTCCTTTCAGGATGAGCACTGTGGTGTCACCTTTGCTAACTGGAGCAGCTCCTGTGGCATGCTGCATACCAGAAAGGGCTCCTAAGACTTTCCCAGTGTTATTTCCCAATGTGTGCTGCAAATGGAAGAGGCGCTGGGCTTGGGTAGCCTCTTCGTCAGGCACATACCCCCGCCCCAGAGCGAGTGACGGGGGACAGAGGCTGAAGACGTCTTTGTTGGAGAAGACGCAATCAACCAGCTATTTCAGCCAGGGGCAGTCTGTTAGCAGTGGTTTGTATCTCCAGACAGCCATCCTGGCCTCTCGTCCCTTCTAGTCTCACTGCCAGACGTTACTGCCACCTCGGTTTTGACCAGATTCATTTGCCCAGCTGTGTAAAATGACCCAAGTTTAAATAACCCTGTTAACCTTCCAGAGAGGGGCTGCTCTGTGCTCCCCGCATAGGAAAAATTCTGGAGATGATGATGTCAGTCTTGGCTCGATCAGAAATATTATCCTCCCACAGCTTTTTGCCAGATCACATCTTTGTTTGCTGCCTCAACACCAGAGAAATATTAGTGAAAATTATTTGCTGATAAAGCCACTGAGGTTTGGCTAATTCCCCTACCTTGTAGGAACATAGCAAATGATAACATTAACTCAAGCGGCCTGACAGATGATGTAAAAGGAATTTGTAGTGCCTTCGATTCTCAGAAGTACCCCGAAATACCCAGGCTCCCCTGGGACCTCTTTAAAGCAGCACTGTGAAGCAGGGGCCCATTGAAACATGGAGCCTGCGGTGGCAGCAGCTATTCGCGCAGGACCAGCTGCGTCTCTCAAGGTGAGAATGCAGGGAGGCTGGCGGCATATCGCTGAGCACAGTGGGAAAGGAGCTGGTGTGATTTTGAGAGCTCGGGGTTGTGCTATATACCCTTTTCATCTGCCGTATCAATGCTCCTAAAGCCATAGGTTTGTCCTTGAAAAATGTGCACATAAATCCAGACCATGTTTGCTCTAGGGAGTCAGCTGAAACCACACTAAAATGGTCTGTATCTGGTCAGGAAGGCTTTTGTGCCAAAATGCCCACACAACTGAAATATGCCTGGCTGGTGCTCCTCACAGCCTCAAAGAAATTGTGAGGTGCTGAAGCAAATTAGCCAGGGGCAGCATCTCCCCCCCATGAATCATAAAATCATAGAATCATCTAGGTTGGAAGGGACCTTTAAGATCATCGAGTCCAACCATCAACCTAACACTGACAAAACCTCCACAAAACCATGTCCCTCAGCACCACATCTACCCATCTTTTAAATACCTCCAGGGATGGTGATTCCACTGCTTCCCTGGGCAGCCTGTTCCAATGCTTGATAGCCCTTTTGGTAAAGAAATTTTTCCTAATATCCAACCTAAACTTCCCCTGGTGCAACTTGAGGCCGTTTCCTCTTGTCCTATCACTTGTTACTTGGGAGAAGAGACCAACCCCCACCTCGTTGCAACCTCCTCTGGGGTAGCTGTAGAGAGTGAGAAGGTCTCCCCTCAGCCACTCCTCATAAGACCCATTCTCAAGGCTCTTCACCAGCTTCGTTGCCCTTTCTGGACATGCTCCAGCACCTCAATATCTTTCTTGTAGTGAGAGGTCCAAAACTGAACACAGAATTCAAGGTGGGGCCTCACCAGTGCCAAGTACAGGAGGACGATCACTGCCCTAGTCCTGCTGGCCACAGTCTTCCAGGATGCTGTTGGCCTTCTTGGCCACCTGGGCACACTGCTGGCTCATATTCAGCCGGCTGTCAACCAACATCCCAAGGTCTTTTTCTGCCAGGCAGCTTCCAGCCACTCTTCCCCAGGCCTGTAGCACTGCATTGGGTTGTTGTGACCTAAGTGCAGGACCCGGCACTTGGCCTTGTTGAACTTCATACCATTGGCCTCGGCCCATTGATCAAGCCTGTCCAGATCCCTCTGTAGGGCCATCCTACCCTCCAGCAGGTCAACACTGCCACCCAACTTGGTGTTGTCTGCAAACTTACTGAGGGTGCACTCGATCCCCTCGTCCAGGTTGCAGATAAAGATGTTAAGGAGAACCGTCCCCAATACAGAACCCTGGGGAACACCAAAGCACTGAAGCACTACCCGTTCCAGCCTGTGCTTGGTGTTCACATGAGAGGTTGGCATGTGGGTGCAGCACAGCCTCCTCGTCTCCCACCTTGTCCTCTGGGTCTGCACCCTTCTTCAGAAGTAATCTCTCCTGTCAGGTCTGCTTTTGGTTTCTGCTCTCCCTGCAGATGCACATGCAAATGGCACAATTTCAGCTTGGCTCCAGCGTATACAAACTGTGAACGCTTCAAAATGGAAAAGGGATTACCAGGAGAAACTCTTGTTTTCTGTCTATACCTGTACAGATGTGTATACCCTCATGTCTACTTGTATAGAAGAGTCAGCTCCACCACCTCTGTAGGGATAGAAGATTTTGTATTTTTTCTGCTCTGTTTCATCTGCTATGAGCTTGGCTTGTCCAGGATTTATCTCAGCTCCTAATGTGTTTACAATGAGATAACTCTTGGCATGCTCTTTTCCAATTACCTAGACAGGATCTATCGCTCTAGAGATGGCAAATGAAATGCAGGACCCCAATAAAGAGTATGCATTTCCATGGCATTCACACAAGAGAAGCCGTTTGGCAGATGATGCATTTGTTTTTAGCGTTCCAAACTATCGCAGACACCATGAATCAAGGTTTACTGAGCAAAATTACATTTGCTGGTGACTGCTTGGGTACATTTGAGACAGACGAGCTTGCACTGCCTTGCTAGGGAGCAAGTCTTCTTTGTACAGAAATGTATCATCAAGCCACACAATTTATGGTCTTTCAGCAGTCCTGTTCTGCAAAGGCTTTGAGCCTTAGGGGAAATGCACAACTCCCACGTAATCTGATTCCCCGCAGAAATCGATAACCTCCCCCCTTTCAGACCAGGCACTTAAACTAAGGTCTTGACCATTTGCTGTCCTTAAGGATTTCAGGGCAACCCTCTCAAGAGCTAGGCCGTTAATTAAAGGCTCTCGGTGAAATTCCAGCTTTGCATTCCTGTGCTTCATCCGTGGGCTCTGCACTTCTGATCTGAGGAGCTCCACAGCACTGCTGTGCACTGCAAAGGTGCTACCGCACACCCAGAGATACCATGTGGATGCACCTCACTTGTTGGGGAGACTTGGTTTTCTGGGACTAATTTCCACAGGATAATAGCGTCAATCAGCCTGAAAGGGAAACCAGGAGGTCATGGTGCAGATCCCTTACCCCAGGATAGGACCAACAGTATTGAAGCTAATCCTGACAGGTGCTTCTCTAATCTGTCCTTAAAAAAAGACAGTGATGCGAAGACTACACAGCTTCCCTTGGGTGTCCAACTCAGTGCTTCATTATTTTTAGGTTGAGAAGGTTTTTCATAATTTCTAACTGAAATTCTTTTGCTGCAGTTAAAGTCCATAGTCTTTGACCCCTTTCCAGGCACAAAGCCAATTATTCCCTTCCTTTCTGAGGGCACTTTTGCCTTGTTTTAAACATTTATCTTTCCCTGGCAGTCATCTGTCCCCCAGACTGATGTTCCCCAAGTCCTTTGACTCCACAAACCTTATCTTCTAGACCTTAAAACATTGTTGTTTCTCTTCTCTGAAGCCTACAGTTGCTCTACATCCTTCTTCAAGTGCAGTGACCAAACAACGTATGAGGCCCCAGCCACGTCCTGACGAACGCCAGTGCTCCAGCTGCCATTGGGATCGGCCCTTGGAAAACAAGGTGACCGAGGGATGAGGCTGTTCAAGGTTGTCACCATCACCAAGAAGGACCACGCTACTTGGACACTCGCGGGTGCTGCAGATGTGAATAAATACCCTCAACAAGTGAGTCACAAATACAGCTGTTGTGTGGCTCAATTGGCTGTTGTTGCTGGTACATCCCTCACCTTGCTCGTTAGCTGTTCAGATTTAACAAACTAAAATGAGCACTGAGACATCTGAGATTGTGACTAAGCCGTGGGAAGCCAGGTTTTAGGGGCTTTTATCATTTTTGCAAATGTCACACTGGATAAAGACTCTGCAAGGAAGGTTCTTAACAGCTCACTTCTGCAAAGTCTTCGCATGTCCCTTAAGAACAAGCCATTCCCTCTTATGCAGCACTAGGCTGAGAAAGACAGACTGGTCCTTGGGGACCCTGGAATGTCACTCTACCTCTCTGCCTTGGTAGTCCCACCTGCTCCAAAACAAAAGGAAGAATTATTTGCTGGACATACCGGCATTGACGAATGATGACAAACCCACGTAGCATTGACTAACACAGAGAAATCCATGCTACCAGAGGGTGATTCAAGCAAGGGGAACACAAAATAACATGCACTAAGTCAGTTCAGGGAACTGATCCACCAGAAGACAACTTCTTTTTTCTTGTTCTTTTCCGATGAGATAGTTTTCAACCAGACCTGTTCCCTCATAGTACGACTGCATGAGCCCTAAAATGTCACAGGAAGACTGGTGGGAATGAGTGGACAGAGCCAGGGGAGGGAAGGTGAGGATTGTCTAACCCTCTTAATAATGATCATAACTTAATGCTGATTAAGTTTTTGTGATTTGCCTGAGTCCTACCCAAACCAGCTGCTGTCTCCTCTGACCCCTTTGACATTGCACCCTGTATTGGAACAAAGGGCGCAAATTTCTACAAGGGGTATGGGTATCTCCTTTGTTCCTCTAAGTTATGGTGAACATCTGCAAAAGTTCTGCTTTTCCAACACACAGAGACACATCAAAGCAGCGGGTTTCCTTTTCGTTTTCAGACGATTAGAGTATCTAAAGGTCCAAGTAATTTAATTTATACTTTTTAAAGATCAGTCCAATTTTGTGAGGCATATGCAAAGCAAGAAATAAAAATATCATATCTGATAAAAGCATATTTTTGTAGGTGCCTTTTTTCAATCATAAAGCAGCCAAGGCCTCAGAGTAAGCAAAATTTCCTTTTAAGAATCTGAAAAACTAATATATTTAAACACAAAAGAACCCTCATCATGGTGCTTGTTAAACTTCAGTCTGGACTACACCAGTGTAGTGAATTTATTAAGCCATGACAGAATTAATTGCATTAAAAGCACAGGCTCCATGCTGTCTGACTATACAATAATTGCCATTTCATTCTTCTGGGTTAGGCTGTTCATGGACTTTAAATTGTTACCTTCTTACATAGCCTACCAAAAAAAGGCACACTTTTGGTGGAGCGCATCAGGTAGCTATCAGCAGGGAGAATTAATTATCCTACTTTAAACAGTCACTGCCAATAATTTCAGTGCTGAAGCACTTTAAATGCTGACTCTGTGCTTAGTTTTCACATGATGCCCTTGGCCCTGCTGCTTTGAAGGACTGGATGACAGCCAGTGAGAGATGCTTCTCCTTCTCAGTGCTTGGGCATGTGCCCCAGCCAGGATCTCCATCCACAGCCAGGCAGGATCCAGCCAGCAACTTTCCCATTGTCACAAGGCAAAGGAAGAAAACTCAGCCATAGGGCTCCAGTGAGGACTTTGGCATGATGAGGTGGTGTGGTATCAGCTGAGGGACACTCTGCAGTGTGCTGACCCTAAGAAGAGCAGAATTCCCCAAAATGGGGAATTTTCAGGTCCAGAACTGTAGTTTGCAACTGCCACCTACACCCTGGGATGTCTAAATTCCGCAAGTGCCTTGTGTTTTAGCTTCTGAGTTTCTTCAGCATCTAAAAGGGAGCTGGCCCAAGAGGTGCTCTGGCCTTGGTAGTCAAGTGGATGGATGTGTAACTGCTGCCTTAGCCCCACAGTCCAGGAGCCAAGGTCTTGGTGCTAAGGCAGGAGTTATGCATCTACCCGCTTGACTCTGTCAAGACCTGGATCCCGTGAGATTTCTCAAGCCCCCCGAGCACTCAGCAATCAAACCCAAGTGGGGTTGCACTTCCTCCATGATGAGCTGGCAAAGCTCAGCTTGAGGCCAGCTCAGATGAGAGCACTTGCAGAAGCACCAGTAGACCCAGGCTCTGTGCTCCAAGGACATAAATCCACACTGCAGCTTCCCAGGGGAGTGCCCTGAGCACCAGGAAATAAGCACAGAATGGGTGCTGGTGGCTGAGGGTCAGGACCAAGGCATTCTCCACACCTCGGGTGAAACCAGTTGAGGTATCAGGGGAAGGGGAGGGTGATCAAAATGTGGAGAGCTCTCACCACTCCCTTTCCTGCCACCTCTCACTGTCACCTCTCCCTCCATCCCGTGTCGGGACAGGGCCAGGAGAGCATCTTTTGCTGACTGGGGGCTATTTCAATTTCCAGAGACACTCTGGGAGTTATGATGAAGTACTAAAATCCTAGTGTAGACAAGATTGTTTTAAATGGTTAATCAGCTTATGGGAAGCACATGAGGGAGGAGGGAGTGGCAGGTAACACCTGCTAACACAGTAACACCTCAAAACCACACATATTTCCTCAGGGCTTTGACTGACAAACTTTTGTGAGTGTCATTTGTGCTGTTCAGACATCACAGTTTCATCTAGAGAGCAAACAAAACACTGCCAGAGCACATTTTCTGTTCCTGAGGGCAGCCAGAATGGTCTGATTGGGTCCACACCACCCAGCCCTGCTGGCCTTCGAAAGAGGAGGTGATGGTCCTAGGCTCGTGGTGATGCTGAGGTGCCAGGAGTTGTTTGAAAAGGACAAGTTAATCTCAGATAAACCTGAATCGGGGCTTTTTAGCAATTTAAGAGTGCAGCTGGTGCAGTTGCGGTGCCCAGGTTGAAGGCTTGATACTGCAATTTGCCGGCAGAGACTACAGTGCATCTCTCCCACGCCTCTGGCACGAACTTTGGGGTCTTACCCAAAACCATCCCCACCACCGCTTCAAGAGGAGAGGCCATGACATGGTCTAGCCCGTGGCCCACCTTTCTTTGTGAACGATAAGGACGTCTTGTCCTGTGGCTCCAGCATTTTTTGGTCAGTTTAAAGTGATAGTCTGCTTGTCCTAAAATCCCCACATGTGACTTTTCTTTGAGTACGTCTGCCCTGCGAAGCCTGACCAGCACGTACAGCAGGTAAACACACCCTTAAAGGTGCTGTGCGTTTCCTAGCAGAAACTGCCCCCAAACAATCAATGTTTTCTCAGTGACTCAGGAAAGAAGGCCGTTAATTTTAGGTGTCTAAAAATAATCTTGACCGCTGCGTGCCTCTGCTCACTTCCAGCTCAAACTCTTCCAGCGGCTGTGTTTGCAGGGTGTTGGAACTATGTGCCTCTCCTCCAGCGCCTGGTGAGCACAGGGGCAAAGTGCCACTGCCCTGCCCACATCTGGCTGGCTTCCGTGTCCCACTCCTTTGCCAGCCTTGGTCACGGCATTGGTCTTTGCTGCCACTTCCCTGCGCCTGCTTTCATAATTCAGTCCTAGACTTATGAAATTATCTTGTGCAGGAATGGTAGAAAGTACAGTCATCAAATGGGGACAATCATCATAGGCACCGCAGTATCGGAGAGACATTGAGGTGTTGGAGCGTGTCCAGAGAAAGGCAACGGAGCTGGTGAGGGGTCTGGAGAACAAGTCTTATGAGGAGAGGCTGAGACAGTTGGGATTGTTTAGCCTGGAGAAGAGAAGGTTGAGGGGAGACCTTATCACTCTCTACAGCTACCTGAAAAGAGGTTATAGCCAGGTGGGGTCAATCTCTTCTCCCAAGTAACAAGCAACAGGACAAGAGGAAATGGCCTCAAGCTGTGCCAGGGGAGGTTTAGATTAGGTATTAGGAAAAACTTCTTTACCGAAAGGGTTATCAGGCATTGGAACAGGCTGCCCAAGGAGGTGGTGGAATCACCATCCCTGGAGGTATTTAAAAGACAGGTGGACGTGGTGCTGAGGGACATGGTTTAGGGGTGGTTTTGGCAGTGTAGGTTTATGGTTGGACTCTATGATCTTCATAGAATCATAGAATCATAGAATGGTTAGAGTTGGAAGGGACCTTAAAGATCAAGTTCCAACCCCCCTGCCATGGACAGGGACCCCTCTCACTAGAGCAGGTTGCTCAAAGCCCCATCCAGCCTGGCCTTAAACACTTCCAGGGATGGGGCCTCCACAACTTCCCTGGGCAACCTGTTCCAGTGCCTCACCACCCTCACAGTAAAGAACTTCTTCCTAATATCTAATCTAAATCTCCCCTCTTCCAATTTAAAACCATTACCCCTTGTCCTAGCACTAGACTTCCTGACAAAGAGTCCCTCTCCAGCTCTCCTGTAGGCTCCCTTCAGATACTGATAGGCTGCTATCAGGTCTCCCCGGAGCCTTCTCTTCTCCAGGCTGAACAGCCCCAGCTCTCTCAGCCTGTCCTCATAGGAGAGGTGCTCCATCCCTCTAATCATCTTAGTGGCCCTTCGCTGGACCTGTTCCAACAGTTCGATGTCCTTTCTATGTTGAGGACTCCAGAGCTGGACACAGTACTCCAGGTGGGGTCTCACAAGCGCAGAGTAGAGGGGGAGAATCACCTCCCGTGCCCTGCTGGCCACGCTTCTTTTGATGCAACCCAGGATACGGTTGGCTTTCTGGGCTGCCAGCGCGCACTGCCGGCTCATGTTGAGCTTCTCATCCATGAGCACTCCCAAGTCCTTCTCCTCAGGGCTGCTCTCCAGCCATTCTCTGCCCAGCCTGTATTTATGCCTGGGATTGCCACGTCCCAGGTGTAGGACTCTGCACTTGGCTTGGTTGAACTTCATGCCATTTGCATTAGCCCACCTCTCAAGCCTGTCCAGGTCCCTCTGGATGGCATCCCTTCCCTCCAGTGTGTCAACCGCGCCACCGAGCTTGGTGTCATCGGCAAACTTGCTGAGGGTGCACTCAATCCCACTGTCCGTGTCTCCAACAAAGATGTTAAATAGCACTGGTCCCAGTACTGACCCTTGCGGGACACCACTCGTCACTGGCTGCCACGTGGACATTGACCCATTAATCACAACCCTTTGAGTGCGGCCATCCAGCCAGTTCCTTATCCACCGAGTGGTCCATTCATCGAACCCATGACTCTCCAATTTGGAGACCAGGATGTCATGCGGGACAGTGTCAAATGCTTTGCTTAAGTCCAGGTAGATGACGTCCGTTGCTCTGCCTTTGTCCACCAAGTTCGTGGCAGTATTGTAGAAGGCCATCAAGTTTGTCAGGCAGGATTTGCCCTTGGTGAAGCCATGTTGGCTGTCTCCAATCACCTCATCTTGAAGGTCTCTTCCAACCCAAGTGATTCTATGATTCTATGATTGTATGATTCTGTGATTCTATGATTCTATCTATTATAGTTGGAGAGGCCGAGCAAAGGGTTAGGGAAGGCTTATAGAAGGCATAAGCTAAGGCTTATGTTGCCTTAGCTACAGCAACAACACAATGTCAAAGGGCACTGGGGCAAACCATCTTCTGATCTTTCCCTTACTTTTGGTTGGTTTATTTCTTCCTTTCCCGTCCTTTTCTTTCCTGGTTGCTTAGCTGTGTATTGCTTAGCAACTTTCAGAGTCTTTTGCTTGAACATTGCACAACTACACGCGTGTTGGCATGGGGCTGTTGCCTAACTGCTGGGAATCTATATGCAAACAAAGAGGATTCTGGGGAGTAGTGAGGAGCCTGCTCACACGTCAGTGGCTCTTTATTCATCAAACTTCACAAGCTGGTCTGGGATGTTTCTGAGAGAGAAATTAACATTTCTGATTTCAATGGGTGTATGTTCTTTTCTGTTGAGAGCACTGGAATAAGTTTTGTAGTCTAGCTTATTTGCTTAGTTTGGCCCAAGGGAAAAAAGTGGAATTTCTGGCCTTTGGTTGTTTATTACTGTCCAAAATTCAGATTGAAAACTGAAAATCTTGCATTTAGTCTCCAAGAATATATCTAAAAACATTGCTATAGTAGTGGAGCTTTTAATTTAGTCTTTGAGTATCGGATTCGTCTCACTTAGCATTAGATACCTACAGATACCTATCAACACCTGAGCCAATTTCCCTGCAGTCCTTTCACAGTGTAGGGAGGCAAATAGGTGTGTTCATGAGATTTCAGACTCTCATTTTTGGATAGCCTACTTAGAGATCTGCACTGCCTGTAAGAGGATTCTAGTCAACTGGAACTGGATCCAGCCACCTCCTCATCATAGTCTAGCACCCTCACGGATTCGTTAATGTATCCTTCTTAGTTTCTACCTTCTACTCAAAAAGTCTTCTGTAGGTCTTGTGTCATGTCTGGCCAGTCCTGTGTGGATCTCTCAGACTTCCCAGAACTCCTCAAATAGCACCAGGCATCTATTAACATGCTACTGAATCCCTAGTTTGGGTTATGGTTGCTCAGAATATGCATTGGCCAATTAAACACACTTTGAGTCTGACCACAACACTGAGATAGTCCCAATGCTTAAATGTTTGTTGCAGTTGGTAGCATGGCTTTCACCTCTCCAAAATGATCTGCTTTGAGTCAAGATCAACATTAAACTTCATTTTCCCTTGGTGGCACAGTGCTTTGTGGGAGTTACAGTTTATGAGACTGTGCTTGAATTGGTCTGGCTTCAGTTTCCTGCCACTGCTTCTTTTCATGTCGTTCTCCATGAGATTTAAAAAGCTCTTTAACATTTTAACCTTTTTATTGACTGTAACTGAGTTGCCACTAAATCTTCTTTTCCTACATAAATCAAACTGATCACTTTAACGCTCTTAACGAATTTTTCCTTTCCCTTTTCCAGAGACCTTCAGGTGTCTGAAGTCCTTTTTTTTTTTAACTTCTCCATTTCATCAACTCCCTCTAGAAATGCACATGCAAAGATGCAGGTCTCCTTCTATTAGGCATCTTAAAAGTACACATCTAAGTGACTGCATTGTTTAAAGCAGTTTTCAGTTGGTGGAGGGACACAGGCCTCTCTGGAGGGCTATGCATATGGCTTGAACCTTTATTTTTGAATGAAATGAGTCTGGAGGAGGCTGTATCAGTCAGGAAGGTAGCTGAGAGCACAGCAAGGCAGATGGGAAAAAACCGGGAAGAAAGCCTGCCAGAAAAGTGTCTCTGGGTGCAGATCCTTCCATCGGTCAGCCTCCACAAGGGTAATAACAGGAAATCCCAGCAGTCATTGGAGCCTAATTTCCTTACGAGGTTATAATGAACACGGTCAGGATAAATTGAGGTAGCTTCCTCTGTGATGTGAACGTAGTGTCCCTAAAACTGAAGTCCAATGGGACAGTAAACCTGGATTTGGGGAGTGTTAGTACTAGACCAAAAAATGTGATGGAGAGATGTTTTTGAAAAAAAAAAATTGCAAAAGATTTGCGAAAATGCAAAGCGCCAACAAGGTCCAAGTGCATTCTGCCAGATTTCCCTGTCAGGTGGTGAGCAGGAGGAAGCTGACCAACAGGTCATTTTTACTGCTTCTTGCCCATGTTTCATATGCAGAAACGAACAGAAACTGTGCCATCGCAGGCAGCGGTACAAAGCAATGACAGATCCGAGGGGGTGGTGAGAGAGGTTCACCTCCCTTCCCCTCCCCAGCTCTTTCTTCCAAGTATTACCAATAAGTTGAGCGATGCCAGCCCCAGGGTGTACCAGAGCATTGTGCTGATATCACTTGTGTTCGGTGCCCAAGCACCATGGCAAGGTGCACATAGCATTAATACTTTAGGGGATGAAAATAATAATGTGACCGATACTGCTGATACAATGACAGGATGATAATTTTGCTTTATGCCTCTTTTAGCTGCAGTCGCTCTGTTTGCTATCATGGTGGAAAATACCAATTACCCCCTGTAGGGAGGATAGATTACTTGATCCTGCATCAGTCACTCTACCACTGGTAGCAGGATAACAGAAACTCATTTCCCAGAGGTCTCCAAACAGCTGTCAGAGAATAATGACTTTCAGTTGCTACCAGCCCACACCAACTCTGAAGCCGTGACCTAAAGGCAAAAAGACTGAGTCACATTACAAATCTCTTCAGCTTTCAGATGTGCCTCCATTTGTTCTCTAACACCAAAAGATATAATTAATAGGGATTATCATTTTTCATGGCACCTCTCATTTGTGCAAAAACCGGTCTGGAGACCAATTTCCAAGAAGTCCTCCTCTTTAGGAATTTTTCCTGTGATATATATTAGCGCTTTCCGTATCAATATTTTTTCCTCTGTTTTAAAAGCTCAGGAATAAAATCTAACCACTCACTAGAAAAATAAGCTTCCTTAATTGAAAACTGATATTTTACATGGAAGAGAAGACACATAGATAAAAATACTCTGTAACGCTTCATCAAAAAATCAGACTTCAGAGCTAAAAAGAAGCAGTTGTAATGCCATGTCAGGATTTCTAGATTCCCCTCAGATTCTCATATCCCGTTTGTGTTACTTTTTGTGTTGCAGTTGAACTGAAACATTCATTCTTTGTTTTTATTTTCATTTCTGTCCATCTTCAGTGTCTGGGGTCAGACTTGCCTCTCATTTATGCTTTTGTACGGAGAAGTCTCACTGAAACTGCTGAGATAAAGCCAAAAAATGCAAAGAATCAGGTACCCGAGCTGTATGAAATTACTTCAGGTGTTATTTCCTTAGCAGACAGACTCTGGTCATGGTCATGTTATACTTGCATTACTAAAACTGTGATCAGAATCTTCCTGTGGTATGTTTAGCATACACGGTATGTACCCACAGGAATAGCTCTTGGTGACAGTGACACGTCTTGCAGACACAAGGGAGGGCCACTGAAAGATGGAAAGTGAGAAATTTTCCATCAGAATAACCAAGCAGTTTACAAATAAGCAGGTTCTACTGTGTAAAAAGTGAATGTAATGCTTTGTGTTATCATTACGCAAATCTAGATGAAAAAAGGGTTGGAATTTTCTGTTACATTGTCAGCTAGTGTTCCAATCAGACTGAGGGTTTATAGAAGGATGTTGCTACTTTGGTGGGTGCAGTTGGCAATTGGCTCTGGTATGGATGGGAAGAGCCATGTGTTGACGTCAAAGGAGCAGCAAAACTTCACTCAGGAAGCCCTTTGGGTTTAGCAAAGGCACTGCTTGATCTTGCAATCCTATCCCCAGTGATTTTAGTAATCAACAAATAGCAAGGGAAAAGCTTCATCTTTCCACCAGCGCAAATCCACTAAAGGGAAATCAGTTTAGGGAAATCTCTACAAAGGCAAATGAGGCATCCTCTTCCTGCATGGCCTGTGGAAAGAGCTGGAGGCACCGACAAAAAAATACCTTCATTCTTCAGGAAGTATAAGAAGAAAGGTCAGAGCAGCCAAATATTAACCAACCACCACAGTCCTTGCAGAAGAAACACCAACAGCATCCAAGCAACAACCAAATCATTCACATTTACAGCCAGTGAAAGCAGCAGAGGAGAACCTGAGCACCTCCGAGATATTTGGTAGGATTCGCTTTTCTTTACTTGGCACGTCTACAACATAAACGTCTATTCCTGGGCCAGCTACCATGGTTTCCTTCAGTAGCTTGGCCATCCACAGTGCTAGACCATCCCAGCTGCTGGAACAGTCCCCAGCATTATTTTGACCTGGGCCACCCAGTGCTCTCCCAAAGGCCAGGTGGGCTCAGGTCAGGATGGTAGCAGTCACTTTGGGGAAACCTCACTACTTTTGATGGCAAGAGCATTTAGTGCCATTCCTTTCCCCTCATCCTCAGTGCCAGAGAATGATCCCTGGCATTTCAATTTTCTAGTGGAATCATAACCGGGACATCTGCATCAGTCCTGGTCGCTTTGGGTTCCCTTTACAACCAGCAGAAAGAAACAGGCACTTTCCGGGTGCAATATCAGAGCCATTAGGGTTAGGATAAAAAAAAATGCATCCTGAAGTGCCTGTATTTCCCCATTGACTATAAAAATGGTCTAGACACTTAGCTCATAGGCAGAAATTTACAGTGTGAACATCTGGAGTTGGTCGGACAAATCCCACCTCTCCTGTCAAACATTTACAAACTTCTTCCATAAAGACACCATTAGTGAGGACTGCATCTGTAGCACACTTGCAGAGAGAGATATTTTCCCTTATTTGTTTACCAAATATTTCAAATGGAAATTTACTTCTTTAATTTAATGAACCACACAAAAAGCACTATAGCATGGGTTGTTGTGAAAATCCATAGTTAAATACAATGCTGAATTCAGAGATAATGCAAAGCTTAGTCAAATAAATGGAAATTTTTTTGTGGGTAGCATAATCTGCTATAGAAAATGATTACAAGTGTTACTTAGTAGGAAATAGTTCTCAAAAACTGTATTGGTAGGATAATGTCTGCCTGACAGAGTAAGTGTGACCTACTACAGCTTTTTCATCTGACATGAAGCTGGAGTGGCACAAATAAAAACCGTCCGATCCAATATGAAACTTGCCCATAAAAAGTTAACTTATCAAAATGATGTGAATGCAATTGAATCAGTGCATTGAATTTTTAGCAGATCAGCATTTTGCATATCTGACTTCTGTATTTCTGGTAATACACGTACTTACTACTCTTCTGTGCTCTCTGGGATACTTCCACTGAAACGCTCAATGTTTCAATGAGTCAGAAGTTAGACCTAAAAAGTTTGAAAATCCCATCCTTAATACTATTTTAAATGTATTGAATGACATGAAGTTTAGCCTCAAGCACAAGTGAAAAACTTGAGTGTTGTTGATAACTAGGTTTAAACAGGTATAGCTCAGCTAATGCTGCCCTGTATTTTATCACTTTCACACCTTTATTTATTGCAGACAGCACTTTAAACATTCCTGCGGCTGAAATCTTCCTTACCTGCTGAGTATGGACATGATTCAGTGTTGATTCAGTGAATTACAGTGTTTTGTAACTTGAAGCTTTTCCCCCTGTGATGAATAATTTGCAGTAGAAGTCCTTGTATGAGGTGAGCAGATACTAAAACACGCAGCTAATGAATGAAGGCAGGGGTGGACTTGATGGCCTTGACCATGGTCTGCCTTCTTGAGTGGTGGAGCTGGGATGGGAGGTTCCCCTTGCTTCCGGTGGCCAGGGAGGGCATGGTGTCAGTGGCTGGTGAACCACCTTCTCCACTGGTATGACCTGGCTGTAGCTGGTCATTGTGGTGGGGCAACCACCACCCATTTTGTGGACCTACTCCAGAATAACATACCCATCAGCAAGAGAGCCCACAGCTCTTGTTTTTCTGAGTGTGAGGAATTAATAGCGGATGAGCATTACATCTGGGTTCCCCGATGACCTCATCGAGGTCCCTGTTAGATGGCGTTGGGTTCCCCTCTGGCACCAGCAGTGACCGCGTGTCTTGTTTTCTTTCCGAACGCAGGAAAATCTCCCACCTCAGGATTCTCTTGGACAGGATGGATGATTCACTCAGTGCTCCACTGCCCCTTCCTCAGGCTACAGCTGGGGACTTTAAATAGAAAATGGTCTCAGACAGGTTGCACATTGGGGGAACGCTTTCATGACCCAGAATATACTCTCTGCACAGTATCCTTTTCATTGTCAGGGGCACAGACTTCCTGAGCTCCATCCCCTCTCTCCAGCAGCTGGCTGCCTGACGTCAGCAGTATTTCCTTGCATGCCTGGAATGCTTGAAATTGTTGGGGCTTAGCTGGGAAACAGAGAGGATTTGGGGAAACAAGGGAAGACTCAGTTTTCTTTCTGATAGGAGGAATTTGCTCCCAGACACTACTTTGTTATGCATCGGCCATGTTTACTCCCCATTTTGCCACATTTGACAGCTCAGGCTGCCGCAGTCTCTGAAGCAGATGTTTCCTGCCCAGATCCTGCTCTGTAAGAACTGGTGAGGTAGAAGTTTCCCCAGTAAAAATGTGACTGCTTAGCTTTGAGCTGATGTGGCTGCAAAACATCTGAGAGCAAGAGACGACAGAGGTAGCAGCACAAGTGCTGCCCAGCTGGTGTGAGCATCCCTGGTGTGGGCACAGAGCTGGGCAGGGGATGCAGCCCGTTGTCTTCCCTCCACCACCAAGAGCCCTCAGGCTTCATATGGAGCATTAGGTGAGACCTACTCCCAGGGTGAGGCTTCGTCTTCTAGAGAGAATTAGACTGACATTTTCCCTGCATAGCTTACTGAAATTAGATAATTTGGGTCATGCCTGATTTAGGAAATTAAATAGGACCAGGGCACTGGCCTGGAGCCTTCCGTATCAATAGGATATTAGCTCCAGTATTGGCACGGCTTTTATCCTCAGAACGTCTAACACTCTCAGAAGCAACTGCTAGACAGGTCATGAACTACGGACTATTCCCACCAGGCAGTTTCTCTGTGTCTACCCCGTTTCTAGGACAGGAATGTAGCTGTGAGCTATTCCAGGGCAGATGGCCTCATGACGTCCCACTCTGCATGATAGAGTTGGACGCTCACCTGGCTGGACAGAGGAGTGGGGCTGGTCATGTAGAGCCATCAGCAGTGATGGCATGCGCCCAAGACCTGGGAGGTGCCAGTGACAATTGAGTTGTGCCAGAGATGGAAAAGGGCTAATGCAGACCACAGGGCTGGAATCAGAACCAGTGTTTTGGAAATGAGACAAGCAGATTCAAATTGCCACCCAGTTGGCCACCATGTCCTGGGAGCAGTGTCTGACCAGCAGCAGGTAGGCAGGGCACAGCCAGAGAAGAGGTTTCAATTGCTCTCGTATTAAGAATATAGTCCATAAATGCAGATTACTAACACAATAACATGCAGATGAAAATCAACCTCAAGATGAAGGTGGAGGAAACAGCCTGTCTTGGCTCTTACTCTGCATCCTCTGCAGCTTTAATTGCTCCCATAATTGCAACAACGAAAGCCCCGTTACAGCCCTGGCAGCAATGGTACTGGGGGAAGTTGGAAGGATAAATACATCTGCAAGAAGCAGGCACTGATCCAGACCAGCACATGGTTTGCAATAACGGTTCCATAAGGAGGTTTTTCAGTGCTAACTGGGCAGAGCAACGGCTGGGAGGACACAGACGTAGGTCTACCGAAGGCTCCATCCCTGGGGAGGGGTTTCTTGGGGCCTGCTGAACCTCAGCCCTGGAAAACCACACTTCAAGACGATTGTGTGTAAAAAGAGCTGCTTAGAAGATAACCACCATTCTCCTTTAACAGCCAGGTTTGTAAAGAGAGGTCTAATCTCTTAGATTCTTAGATTAATTGAGCAAAATCCTCAGCTCATCATGGGTGCAGCAGTGCTACTTCTACCATATAGGCAGAGGCAGAGTTGACCACTACAGTTTAAAACAGAGCCTACGCATTTCAGAGGGGAGTGAAACCAGCCTAAATACCAGAATCTAGTAATCAGAGAGAGACTTTTCTTCTTCTCCTTGAAGTTCCTTCTGTGCTTGTAGCATCAGACCCTGGCAGTCACACAGCTTTGGCTGTTTGGTCAAATCTGCCGCCTCCTAGATGCTTACTGTCTCGCTGCCCTCACCTCACCTCCCAAGAAGGATGCCCTGGAGTCCCATTCCCCTGTCTCCACCTTGCCGCTCTCCCAAAGAGGGAACAGCAAGCAGCAGGTCGAGCCTAAAAGCGAGGAGGAGCAACGTGCTGAAACAGCCTTGTTCTCTCCTGCTGTCATCAGTAACTAAAAGGTGTGGGAAGCCTGCAGCACTTCTGTTAAGTAAGGAGGACAAAGCAGAGTGGATTTCTGTATGGGAGCCACTTTTGTCTGCTTTGGAAATGTTTTTTTTTCTGTGTTCTGGCTGTTCTGATCCATGCCCTGCTTTTCCTCCTATTGCTTCTTTCCTTCCTGTATCTCCCTTTTCCACTTTCCTCCTCCACCCCCGGTGAAAGTATTGTGGAATAGGCTGATACGTGTGTTTCTCTCATGGTTTGTGCTGCCTGAAGGGTCACCCTCCTTTTATCAGTTCATCACAGACATTTTGGCTCTGATTCATCAGGGCAGACCCATCAGCAGCACCACAGGGACTCTCACTCAGGTAGTGCCAAGGAAGTATGAGTATTAACTCGGTTAATCAGAATTAGGAAATAAACCATTGGGCAAGAGATGACCGAGACAGTGTTTTCCATGCAAGCAATGTTTTCCACTGTCAGTTTCTCAGATAAAAGGCAGGAATTGCTTTCAAACAGATTGTAGGGCAGAGGTCGACAAAAATTATCTGTTTATAATTTCTGCTGTCAAAACAGTATATGCGCATAGATCTCAAACAGCCTTGTAATACATGGTTATCTTTTCCATGTTTGTCTTCCAGCTGTGACCTTAAATGGCTTCTCAGATCGTGCCACTGCGCAGTGGACACGTTCTAGCTCCTGAGAGCCCTGTTTGGTGTCTAAACCCGTGTCGCTCCATGCCACCGCTCCTGGCCAGCTCTGCCACCCCAGGCAGGGTGTGGAGCAGAGCCCCTCTGCTTGCCCCTCTGCTTCAGCCAGGGGAAACACGCAGCCTGGAGTCTCTGTCTTTCACCGGTGTGACACAGTGATTTTGGGAATCCAAGAGCAATTTTGGGAGTAAAGGGAAGGGAGCTCCGCTCCAAATAGTCAAGCTGATGACACCATGGTGTTAAAATGTCTACTAATGGCACACTAAAGCAAAAGTTGTAGCGTCGGGTAGCTGTTCAGGAACAGCAGGGAGATGGATTTCAAGATGAGCTGCTGTGGGAACCCTGGCCTCCTGGCTGGCACCAGACATGCACACAACACCACTCTGCTATTTCTAGGAGCACCTATCACCAACTTCCTATCTGTCCAAGTCATGTTGCCCCACAGCCCAGCCACTGACGTCATCTGGTACGTCAGCATGACACAAGGTGACGTTAATGGGATCCATCAGGGAAGCAAGAAGGCAGGGGACAACATGTTGTTTACATGTCATAGATAACAACTGACCATGCAAGGCCACCAGCTTGGCCATCATATTACACAGCAAGGTGTTTGCAGGTCCAGGGAAGACAGTCCAGCACCTAGTCTTGTCTGTGGCAATGCTCACCAGCAGCTGCCTTCAGAGCATCATCAGTGATACTGCTACTAATATTATTACAGGTAGACATTAGTAGTTACTATTAGAATTTGGGAGTGTTCAAAATAGAGGGAAAGTCATCAGAACATCTGTGTCCATGAACTGGTGTCAAGATTGACCTGCTAACATCATGCATGGAAATTGTCAGCAGACTATGCTTTTCACAGAATCATTTAGGTTGGAAAAGACCTTTAAGATCATCTAGTCGAACCATTTTCTTCCATCACAGACTGCCATGCACATAGCAAACACAGCGATGGGACAGAGGCAGGTTGTGGCAGTGCAAAGAGCTGCCCAGCAGCTCTGCACCGTCGCAAATAACTAAATAAGCGACCTTAGCTAGGACACGTGTAAGGAAGTTTGTCCTCCTTTCACCACCCTATTGTGGAAGCAAGGCAAGTCTCAGCTGGGAAGGCAGTTTGTGTTCAGGAAGGTGAATTCAAACCGAAGATGTGAGATGGCTTGTGTTCACTCGTCTCGCTTGGTGGTACAGGAAGGGCATTTCACCCTCTTTCACCTCCTCAGACATCACTGGGGATGGAGTTTGGTCCAGTTCTGCTGGCTCCTGCTTGCCCAGCAAGCCTAAGGTGACACTCATACCTGTGGTAGATCTGTTGGGTCCCCTTTACTAATTTTCAAAGAAAAAGAATATATCTATGCCCCATCCCTGGAAGTGTTTAAGGCCAGGCTGGATGGGGCTTTGAGCAACCTGCTCTAGTCAGAGGTGTCCCTGCCCATGGCAGCGGGGTTGGAACTTGATGATCTTTAAGGTCCCTTCCAACTCTAACCATTCTATGATTCTATGATTCTATGATTCTATTTTCAAAATATGTACCTGTTTTGGAAAGGACTTGTTATGGGGCTAGTTAGCATACCTCAATTTTCTGTTCTCACAATGAGATAAGGTTGTTGTCAGGGGAGAGGTGATCATACAAGGAGGACACTAACAGGGGTCTTAGGAGATCAGACTTTAACTGCTCCATCTGCCAGACTGCCACAGGCATGTCCCTTAATCTCCTTCCCTTAATCTTTCCAGCCCATAAATAGTTATAACAGTAATGTTATCTGCCACTTTCTACTTACCTTGTCTGTGTAGACTGTAGGTTGTCTAACACGAAGTACTTCCTCATGGCAAATCCAAAAGGAGTGATGCACTAGTGCTCCCAGCAGAGACTATAATGTAAGCAAACACGAATAATCGCATGACCTGGGAAACCTGAGCTATACAGGTTCAGTCAGGCAGGCAAGGGGGGAGCCATGACCCAACCTGCACCAACACTCCCCTCCCTGAAATGAATCTAGCCTCCACCCCTCCAGGTGCCCAGGCTGATTCTTGTTTGATCTCATGCAGTTAATTTTCCATTCATCATTTCTTTTCTACCTTGATTGTAACTTCATTTTGGAAACAAAATTTGGTACAGTTATGAAAAATATGAGGACAACTTCTCTGCTGGAATAAACTGACTCTGTTAAATTGAAGCAGAATATACCTATATATACACCAGTCAAATAGCTGGCCCCTGACATCAATATTCATTTATTTCTGTCCCAGGAATGCTAACAGCGAGTTTCGATGTGGTGAAAAGCAAATATTGATCTGTTTGCTTAAAAGTCAGATTAGACTGTGTCCATAGGTAAATATTCTTGCTAGCAACTAGAGGAGAGGTTGTTCCCCTTCCCCCTTCCTGAAGGCAGCCAAACCAAATAAAAAATATCTATCTGATACCTAGTGAGATTTTAATTAAGGAGGTACCAAACCTGAGGGAAAGAGAAGCCCTGGAGAGTTGTCAAGTCACTGTTTTGATAGTTTTGTGGCAGGGAACACGGCTCATAAGGACAACAACCCATCAGTGCCTCCACTCCTTCCGAGCAGGGACAAAATACTCTTGGGGGAAACAATCAAAACCCTTCATGATCAGCAACAAAGGCACACAAAAAATCTGGCTGAGCACAAGCATTTCACATTTTAGTCTTCCGTTTGCCCCTCAGCTCTGCTGCTCCAAGCTGATCGCTCCCAGCACTGGCACATCCTCCCCTTCCTCCTGGGATGTCTTGCATGGAGATAAAGACACAAGGCCAGACTCAGCCTGGAAGGGTGGCGGGAGAGCTGGGGGCTGGGTCCAGGCAGGGTCCCCACGCTGCATGTGTCTCTCCGGTTAATCCCTCATGTCCGCACGTCAACTCGGTAAGAGCCAACCCATCTGACAAGCTCTTGGGGTCCTCCAAGGGTTATTAAAGGGAAATCTTGCTCAGGAATTTGCCAAACATTATATCTGGCCAGGGGATAGCTACCTACTTTTTGAGCTTTGATTGGCATTGCTGAGCCATAACGTGGCTTTAGACGTGATGCCACGCACGTCTATTTCCACCTCCATGGGATCAGGAGGATTTCAGCCTCCTGGCTTCCTGAGGACATGGTTCCCAGAGGAAACCTCTCCACCATGTCCCCTTGCTCACAGAGAAGACTCCCTCTGCACCTCAGTGTGTCATCACAGCAGCCCGGTGGCAGATGGGCAGGGAGGACATATCCACATTTCAAAACCTCCTCGTGCAGGGGTTGGCTGCCCATCAGGTGTGGTTTCATCCCACCTGACATGGATGAAAGGATGAATTAGGATGTGAACATGCAGTTCCAGGGAGTGTAATTAGTTCAAATAGGCTGCTAACCTGGCATAGGTTTATGGTTGGACTCGGTGATCTTGAAGGTCTCTTCCAACTCAAGTGATTCTATGATTCTAAATATCTCAGCAGCCTTTAGCTAGCAACAGCAGGTAGCATGCCACTCTTGTGCCCATCTTGCCTGTGCATAAAAAAAAAAATCCTCTGGTTTTCATTCTGCTTATTTTCCTACCCAGTATGGAGGAAATCTACCAAAAATGGAGGCAAATTCAGAGCCCCCGTTAAGTTGTGCTGAGGGACTAAAATCAGCTTGAAGTCATCTTCTCACTCCAGAAAGCAAGATGGGATTATAGTCAGAGGTTTGCTATTCAGAGCCACCCCAAGGCTGCTCTACAGCTATCTGGGCTAGTTCCAGAGGGACTGATTGGGATAGGGGATGGAGTCGTCTGTCCCAAAGGGGAGGGTCACTCACAGAATGGGGTAGCCCAAGTTCAGAGCGCTGAGCGGTGGCCGCAGCTGGAAGTTGCTCTTTGCTGGTGCCTCTTCCATGCGTCGCTGGTGGGAACCGAGTCACTCGGTGCTCACACCTTTCAAGGCTGTGCACAGCAATATCCTATATACTGGGTGGTATAGCCACATCGACCCCTCTCTGCCTATACTCCCAAGATTAAAAGATAGTGAAAATGTAAGCAATGTTTTTGTAATTCTTGAGGAAAGCAGCTGAAGTATATTTTGTCTTCTTTTCGCCTCTGATGAAGTCCTATGGTGTCTTGTTTTAGCCTATAAATGCTCTAGTGTGGCCTGGCTAGGTGCTTCGTACAGCACCTAGCACACTGGGGATCTCATCCAAGACAGAAAAAATGAGGGCATAACCCAAATAAGCAGCATTTTTAATCATGTATTTCCCCTGGTTTCTCCATCTGTGTCTGTACAGAGTGGCAGTTCACCTAGAAGGAAACTGAGATAAGCAAAGGGTTATTTCTTTCACTGTCACATCAGGAAAGACGCCAGTTTCTCCTGTGGAGGCTCTCTCAATAAGTAGTCACTTGTTCCTCATCTCCCAGACCACATATTATTTTATAAGTTCACATTAAAAAAGGTTAATGGGAGAAGCAAGCACTGACAGTCATTTTCACTCCCCCAGAATGATTCACTGCATTGCCCTAATTCAGCTCAGTGTAAAGCTCCATCTAACAGTAATACCTACAAAAACTAACTGTTCTCAAAATATTTTGGTGTGGGGTGGTTTTTTTTTTTTCTTTCAGCGAAACTTTTTTTTTGCTTGACCCTTCTTTGGATGAACTTTGTCTTGAATAAACAGCAACATCTGGAATTCAGCAAAACACACCATAAAGGGAATAACATGTCCACAGCAGTTTTGCCGAAAAGGACAAACCCATTTATTACTCAAATGAAAAGTTACGATTGCTAAATGTCAGATGAAATTAGAAAAAAAAAAAAAATTGAATCCTCTGTGTGTGTCCTTTGTGTCCTTGCCAGCTCAGTGTGTGTAGAAAGCTGTCCCTCCATTACCGCTGTTCGGCCTGTCTTCTTTCTGGCTTCGTTGAAAGTCTGGGAGGACTTGCTAATTGCAGACACACACGATCAATTTGGCTACCTTTACGCTGGGGCAGAGTTGCAGGAGTGTTTTTTCCGCTCAGATAAGGAAAATACAGCCGACAGGGTGTCCGTGATCGGACCATGCCGTGACTCTCACCAAGCTGTATTCTCGCAGCCCTTTTTGTCTTGTTTGGGTTGAACTCAAATGGCTGAGGACAGGCAGCTAGTGGGGTTTTGGGGGGATGAAAGCACTGAACACCTCCGAAAGGGAATGGCAAATGTCATCTCTCCCTCCCTCCCTCCCTCCTTCCCTCCCTTCTTCCTCCCTTCCTCCTTCCTCCCAGCTGAGCAGCACAGGGATGCTCAGGGAGGAGCAGCACCCCTTGCTGCTCATGATGATCATGATGGCACAGGGCACCTTAAGCCCAGGCACAGTGCACAGGACCAGACTGAATGCATCTCCCTTTGCTTTGTTTTTCAGAGCCTAACTCCTGGTTTTCTGGAGTTATCCCCTGAACTCCAAAAACTCCTGGCCCAGACCTGCTTTCTTCAGAGCATGTGTTGAGGTCACAAAGTCACCATTCCCATAAATCAATGGGAGCTGAACGCATTAATCCAGAAAAAGGAGGAGGTCTTCAGCTAGTTGGGAAATTTTTGTCTTAGAAGATTAGTCCAAGCATTGAAATGCTGCCAGCCTGGAGAATAAACATCACTTCAAGGAGGAACTCTCTGTGCATTTTCATTTTTGTACAAGGAAGTGTTTTGGGTCTTTGCAGCACAAAAACAAAGTTAGGAAGGTGAAAGAGAGATGGGGTTTATTTGCACAAGGCTGGGGTGGGCCCAGCTTTGACCCCTGCTTCTGCCAAACATTTCATGGTGTGATTACACATGTATTTCTGATGGCCAGACCCACCAAGGGCGAGACCCCCTCAGCCCTACTGCTGTACCTGGCATCAGACAGGTGACTTTTAAGTGCGTGTGACTCTTTTAATTACGCCAGTAAGTTCTAAATTGGGTATGACTGGCTCCATCTCAGCTAAAAAGCTAAGCAATGCACGCCATTAAGCTGTTGGGACAATGTTTTTGCCCAGACCAAACTGCAGGCAGCGCTGCCCTCCTCGAAAGCACTGTGTCCACCCCTACAGCCCAGATCTGGGCCACCGGCGCGATGCCCGTGGCCTTCTGCTGCTTTTTGCCTGTCCTTTCCCAGCAGTGGTGATGTACAAAGTCTCTTATCGCTTGTGAAATCAAAGCCTAAACAGATTCCAGCTGAGTTAATGTGTTAGTAGGCAGCATTTTGGGTAAGCAGCATAATAGTTTATGTAAATATGTAAGAAGTTTTTCCTGTTTCCTCTCTTTCCCCATGGAGAAAAGAGACGTTACATCCGTACTAATAAACTCATCCTGAAGGTCCAGGTTTGCAGGTTTAGGCCTGAAACTTGATCACACGTGCTGTTAAACTGTCAGCACTGACATAGCACGGTTTAGGTCTGGGCCGCCAGCACTGTCCTCACAACCGCTGGGGACAGTTTAGGATTTTACAGAGGCCAGAGGCTATTCCCAGCTGGCTGTTTGGATGTGGCCAGTCTGAGTGGAGATGTGGAGATGACACTAACGGGCAGACAGCCTGCCTGAGGCCTGGGAACTGGTCCAGGCTGTGGTTAAATTCACCATATTCAGTGAGGATATACCCTAAAAGTGTACGTTTCTCTCCTTGGGATACCTGTGACCTGAGAGCAGTCCTGCAGGGCAGAAGAAGTGACAAGCTCACAAAGTCCTGGGTTATACTAGAAGAAAGCATCACCTTAGACCAGAGGTAACTAAAATAAATATAATGTAGCCCTCACTGTGAGCAGGAACTGCTTAATAGCGTGGGTTACACATTGGTTAACCACAACAATCCCATCTCCATGGAGTACATAATATTATTTTAGTTACCACAAGTACCCAAGGGTGTGCTCGTGTAAGAGATCATTTCCTGCTACCCACAGGCCTGAAGTCTCAGCAGAGGGTGCGAGGGAACGTCCCTTCCCTGGCTGGGAGGGACACCATCCCGGGGGCATCCCCACCTGCCACTGGCTCCTGGGAACGAGCGCCTGGGAAAATAGCTCATTTTCCTCTAGCAAATTATGGCTCGCATCCTCCCAGCTGCAAAGGACAGGTAGCCAAAACAGCAGCTCATGCTTTCAGCTGCCTGCGTGCTCAGGGTGGGGTGCTGAGCCGGGCTGTGCCTCTGTCCTGGATGCTCTCACCGAGCCACCCCTCTCCGTCAGGTCCCACGGCACATTTGGACCTTCTCTTGCCCGTTGCATTTCCCACACGTGTCCTTCTCACCAATCTGGTGCAGTCACACCAGGCTCTGCCCCACCACCGTGTCCCTGCCACCAATGGGGCAAACCAGGGCACCACCAAGGTGCCGAGCTCCAGCCTGGCTTGGGCTCCCGGGCTGCTTGGAAAACACATCCACCCCAGTCCCTCTCCCTCGCTTCCTCTGTTTTGACAGCTTTTCAGAGCTATTCCTGCTGCAGACTGGGTATGCTCCTGGATTTTTGGCAGCTTTTCAGCCAGGGGAATTGTTTTACACCCAGCTCGAATGATGCGATATGTGTACAGTACCAGGAAAATGCAAATTTTTATGAGCCTCACATATGAAGACAAGGTTTTACAGTAACAGATACGGAAATGAGGTGGCCGGCTGCTGCCTGCTCCCCTTCTCTAGTTTCAGGAATCCTGTTCCTTGCTAAGAAAAAAGAATGCATATTTCAGATTTTAATTTAAACCAAAATAGACCCAGGGAATAAGTGGGAGTGAGAATTGCTCCCAGTGTCCTTCAGAAAAAAATTCCATGAGATTCCAGTAAGAAGCAATGAGGCAGACCTTCAATTTCCAATAATAAACCTACAGTCCATATAAACATATGGTGCCATCAGGACGGATATGCTGGGAGATATAAATCGTCAGTGACTAGTGGACTTCATGTTTGGTATGTGCCTTGCCTTTCCTAACACATCACATCCGTCCAAGGACCACCATAAATTTTAAGAGTTTCACATTCTCTTGATCCTTTTTCTTACAAGTACCCAGAGGAATGCAGCATTTACCCCAGTACATGCAGTGCTGCTATTTATAGCTCTGGATCTATCAGGATGATATTTTTTTCCCTCCTGAAATCTTGGAGTAGTTCAACCAAATGAAAAACAAATCATCTTTCATTTCTTTCATTTAATGCGTTTTACTATCAGGGCTGAGAATGTGGAAACAATCCCAATAATGTCATCTCAGATGATACTGAATTCTCGGAGACGATTTGTCAGTGACCAGAAGGACAGCAATTCAGTATCCGCTGTACAATCTACAGGGAGCCATAAAGAGCTTTGCCTCACAGAAATTAATGCTGGTGTTCGGTCACTCTGCATAAATAACAGACCAAACCTGGAAATGCCCTAAACTCTGCAGAAAGTCACACGAGATCTGGCCCCCAGCAGTATCGCTGTGCCCACAGTGAAGCTGGGCAAGGGCAAGTTATCCCATCCTTCCACACTCCCCCCATTTTCATTTCATTCACCTGTTACATCTGTCACTAAACAAGAGAGTGGGCTCTTTGCAGAAGGAATCTTTGCTTTATTCCCGGCTTGTACCGTGCTTGGCACTACAGGAGCCTGTTGCATCCCAGGCAGGACTCATTATGGCAGCATTGCAATGTGAATAAGAGCTATATTTTGAGTCCTTGCCTCCCTTCCTCTTGTTCATGTACGCGTTCCCATACCCACATAGATATAGGCTCTCCATGGCCCGTTAACAACCCCTCAGGAGGCTGATTCTGACCTCACTCATGCCAATTTTTTAACAAGTGACAAATTTTACCTTGGTAGAAATGGCTGCTGATTTACACGCGTACCAGAAATAGGTGCTGGAAGGACAGTGCTGGAACTGGGTGCATGGGATTACCCTTTCCAGGAGATGAAGAACCGGAACAGAAAACCCAGACGCCGGCAGCGGCGGCAGGAGGGCGCTGCGCCAGCCTGACCTGCTCTCCCCACACAGCCCAGGCGCAGCCGGGCACACACAGGGGACACACGCCGGTCACACTGTGCTTCTCCCGCACCTGCAAGGAGACCGGGGAGTGCAAAGAGCCACCACCCTCGGTTGCCATTTATTTCATTTCCGAGGGCGAAGGTATTTTCACATCAGGCACTTTTCTTTGCCGCTGTGGGGATGTTTTCTTTTCCCCGGTGACACGCCGTGATTTGCCTGTGCTCAGAATAAGTAAGGGCCAGGTTTGCCACAGGCTTCCCAGGAGGCAGAAGAAACCTAGCTGGGAATTGCTCATGGCTTGAGGAAAATAAGGGGAAAGACACCAGAAATTTAAACTGAGCTAGCTGATTCCAGGTAGGAGGTAGAGCCTCCTGCAGCAGCCATGAGGTGTCCTGTGGGACGACAAAGACTCCGCAGCTTGAGTACTGTGTTCAGTTTTGGGTGCCGCAGTATCAGAGAGACATTGAGGTGCCAGAGCGTGTCCAGAGAAGGACAACGAAGCTGGTGAGGGGTCTGGAGAACAAGTCTTATGAGGAGTGGCTGAGAGAGTTGGGATTGTTTAGCCTGGAGAAGAGAAGGTTGAGGGAAGACCTTATCACTCTCTACAACTACCTGAAAACAGGTTGTAGCGAGGTGGGGGTCAATCTCTTCTCCCAAGTAGCAAGCGATAGAACAAGAGGAAATGCCCTCAAGTTGTGCCAGGGGAGGTTTAGGCTGGATATTAGGAAAAACTTCTTTACCGAAAGGTTATCAGGCATTGGAACAGGCTGCCCAAGGAGGTGGTGGAATCACCATCCCTGGAGGTATTTAAAAGCCCGGTAGACATGGTGCTGAGGGACATGGTTTAGGGGTAGTTTTGGCAGTGTAGGTTTATGGTTGGACTCGATGATCTTGATGGTCTCTTCCAACCCAAGTGATTCTGTGATTCTATAAAGACTTCCCACAGTCTGATCCTTTACCCCAGGTGCTTCCCACCAGGGAGATCACACACCTTCCTTCCCTCAGGCAGCGTGAACGGGCTCCAGCCACCCGGGGATGCACTCCCAAGATGTGAAGGGTGGTTTCACACGCCGTGAATGTGTCCTGAGCACACATGGAGTGTTTCACCCCCAGCCGATCCCATCTTCCCAGCTGCCAGGGATGGACCCCACTGCAGCCCTACCAGTAAGCGAGGGAGGTGCAGAGCACCAGCGAGCCCAGAATCTGCCGGCACCATTCCAGGTCCTCACCTCAGAGGAGAGACCAGGTGGAAAGGGCCCAGCTCAACACATGAAAATCAGGCAGCCACAGCCCCCTGCAGAGGGTCTCGTCTTGCTGGCCTGGTACCTGCCACCGAGGAGCAGCTCCTGCTTCACCCCAACACACCACAAAAGAAATTTTACCGCTACTGACAAGTTGGGAGGAGATGGGATTTACTCCAGTCAAAACGGAGGGATCCCAGCAGCCAAGTTCCTAGTGTTGAGAGAGTAGATCAGCGATACAGGGGGTGTATGTAAAATTTCTGGTTGGGAAGGGAGGGTTGAGCAGAAATGGGATCACTGACATTGCTGTATTAAAGCATAAGCTGGGATCTTTATTCCTCCTTTCTCTTGTGTGTGAATGGTTTTAGATGGTGCGTTTATCTGTAAGAAAAAAAACTCTGCTCGAGCTCATTCTGCTTTGTCTGTTTTCCAATCTAGGGAGAACAAATTAATTTTAAAAGTCCAAGAAGAACCTCCTTTATCAGCTAAAACATCCCCAGTGTTCCGAGATAAGGATTTATTTCATTAGTTTCAAAGCTCTCTTGCTGCCCTCCCCCAGTGTGGGGGTTGCTGGACTCTAAGATTTGGTCATAAATTGTGCAAATGCTCCCAGCATTTTTAATTAATGTGAAATTTGCATTTTAATGAAGGGGGTGATAGAGCCCTCCAGCAACAGAAACAATTACATATTGACCTGACGAAATAGCAGCAGGATTGCTGCAGCAAGCACGTTTAGCTTGGTTTGCAATGGATTCGGAGTGTTCTCTTGGGCGCGAGCTGTGGCGTCCCAGCCCTGCCCACAGTTAATGAGCAGAGGTACAATGCCCCCGAGCGAATGCCAGGAGAAAGAGAAGCTCCTGCGAGTCCTGCTGATCCGGGAAGGTTACATCAGGTGCTAGCAGCTTCACCCACCTCTTGGTTGGGTTTGCTCGAGAGACCGAGAGTGGAAGGAGAAAGGAATTGAAGCCCTCTTTTCTTCCTTGTCCCTGGCATTGGTTCCTGGATGCTCTCTAGAAGCATCTAGTGTTGACCTTTCCCTAGCACTGGGAGTATGAGAGAAGCTATTCTGCACTGTTCCTTGCTTTTCCAAATTTGCTGCCCCCCAAAAAAATGAGGCAAATGGCAATTTAGCTCAGTTTCTCAGTTCAAATCAGCATGAAACACAGGAAATTACCTTCACCATTTTTGCAATCCCTCCCTCTAGTACAACAATTTTCACTTTTTCCAGGTGATGACAACCTGTACAGCTGCATTTCAATATGCAGGACCTGCTCTGGAAGCTTTGAAAATCTGCAGCACTTGGCGATGAACCAGAAGGACAGCCATTTGAGTGGTTTATGTCTCGGGGAGCTTGCCTCAGCATGCATTCCTGAGAACAGGGCCAAGGCACTAGAAAATGTTTTGCATCCAGAAATTATTTATAAAGCATAGAGGAAGTTTAACATGACAGGAAACATTAAGACTTTCCAGCCTGTTGAACAGAAAGGAACATGCTATAGTTTCCTAGCAGGTCTTACTGGTTCACAAGATATTTTATACATTTCCTCTCTCCGGATGTTTTACAGTAAGAAACAAACGAGTGGCCTGGGTGGGTTTTTTTTCATTTAGACAGGGGCAAGTAAAATCTCAGTTGAGTTAAGAACACATTTCAGATCATCTCAATCCAAATTCAGTCTGACTTGTGTGACCGCTCTTTCGTCCAATACATCCACCCCAATGACAGCATGAGCTCTGCTTACGTCCAAGCCTTCAGAAACAACAGAGCAGATGTGGTGTCAGTACGAGTGGCTCTGGCTTAACTTACCTGACTGTCCCTATCTTATTGTGAAGTTAAACACTGGGAATCAGATCTCCCCAAATACTCATTCATCTCGACCATTAACTAACAGAATAAAAGGGGACAGAACTGGGGAGGGCAATGGAAGCAGGGCATTTTATCTACACGTCACCACAGAAAAGCTATTTAGTAAATCTCCTAAAACAGCCACAGAGTGAGGTTTGCACCACAGCATCTGGGAGGGAGCGGTTCAGGCAGATTTAGCCAACCACAGTAATGGGGTTTTCCTAGCTCAACCTTCGAGAGGACCTTTTAGTCCGGACTGAACTGCATTTGCTAAAAACTCAGCTCCTCTGAGGCTGAACAGCAGCTCTCCTCTCCCCACCCTCATTTCTGCGGTCTTGACCCGGTGAGCAGTCTGTGCAGCTACGCTGGTATTATCTGATCCATTCCTCTGCACTTTCGCTGCCTCTCCTGCTCACTCACCCTCTGATTTTTCCACCACAGGGCTGGAGTTACGTTACTTTTTGTTGTTATTATGCTGTCAAGTGTCATCTTGAGCAAACCTGCCCACCACATATAATCCGTACCTCGGCAATCCTTCTTAAACGGTGATTTGGGCAGCCGCTTGCAAGTGAGAGCATGCAATGAAGGTAACACGGGAACATGCAAACAAAAGAGCACGCCTGAACTCTAACCAGGTCATTACAGAAAAGGTGGCAGATGGTTTTTGGGCTTTAAATTCTGCTTAAGTCCTGCGTTAGGTGCTCGAGGGAGGATTTTTAGCCCGGGAACTGTGTCTTGTTCGGCACTTGGTCCTCACTTCTTTCATAGCTCTTGTTCTATTCATACGAGCAAAGAACATTTTGCTACTTCATATCTGTCAAGTCAAACTTGTCTCCCCCCTCAGCAGTTCTCACTTTACATCTCTCTTTCCCTAGCTCTGACACAGCTGTCTCGATTTGTCAGTCTTTTGGGTTTTTTCTAAACCTCATTAATTGTCTACTTACTCTAGCATTGCCATTCCCTGCATATTTTCTTCTTTGAAATACCATTTCTGGATAGTTTTAGTAGCTGTGCCTTAAAGAAATCCATCTTTTGTGCTCTTCAGGCTCTGAGCTCCTCAGTGCAGGTCACATTGTTAGTTTCCCTAATTTTCAAAATTCATTCTTTTGAATACTGACAACCCTGGCAAATTATATACTTCTGTTTATTCTTCATGCAGTTTTACTCGAATCCACTTACAGTCACAAAAGCTGAGGCCATTCCCTACAGCCAGTTCTCTCTCACAGCCACAGCACAACCAGCGTTACATAATGAGTATCAGAAGACTCGGTATCTCCAGTCTGGTCATTAGTCACTTAAATGTAAAACAGGCATCAAGAAAAAGTGCAGCTCCTTTAAAACCAAACTTAGTCCCTGTAATTGTAATAAAAAGAAGGGAGAAGGGATAAATTCTTGCCTCCCCTGAGAAACAGCGGATGCTCTGAAGCACGACAGTCAATTCTCCATAGTCTAACCTACAGATTTATAAATTTTGGTGAATCTGATATTACACCATTCACTACTTGACCCTGTTTCCTGCCATCAGCTTAAGTGGCAGGTACCTCTGAAGCAGAGGAATACTTCTAATCTCAAAGAAAGTTATGCAAAGGGCTCCTTAAACCTCTTCTGTCCTCATGGGCTGTAGAAAAAAAGCAAGACAATTTATTACTGCCCGTTTCTTGGCATCAGGAGATCCCTTGAAATCTTGTTTTTCAGTTCTGCATCTCAAAATGTAGGGGAAGTTATTCCTTAAAACAGACAATAAATGCATGTGAAAAAAATCTGATTTCTGCAAAGATCTGGTCATTCTTTCCCAGTTTTGTGCCTGGGGATTTGAAGAAACGTTTAAGCTGAATGAACACTCACAAAATGATAGTCAAAGACATGCTAAGAAAAACATGTACGAATTAAAATTTAAAAATGTCTACTTTCCTGGTTGGATGAGGGAGAAGAGCTTTTATGAAATGTTACCAATATGTGATAACATGTATAAAATCCAAGCTTGAAAAAGGCAGCCTGTAATTGCCACTAGTTTTAGAAGGACCAGTGTGCAAAAGATACTATGATACGATTATCCTATATATAATGCACCACTTTGGCTTACAAAAAATGTGCTACATTTAGAGGAGCAACCCCACTCCGGTGCTAACTGTTAGCTTCTGATTTGTGAACCCCCATCATCAATAAAGCTCCTTAGGGATAAAATCTTCCCTAACTTAATATTGTATCACTCTACGCTCACAGATACAGAATTTACCTATTACCTCTTATGAGAAGAACAGTTATTTGTAATCAAAGTAAGAAAAAGTCACCATCTTATCTTGGGGAAGACACAGGTAGGAGACATTTTGGGAAACTAGATTTGTCCCCCCAGATGAAGGTTCAGTCATTTCAGCACATTCATCCTAACATACATGAGATAATAGTAACCTGCTTGAATATTATCTTTTTTTTTTTTTCCAGTTGTAGAGATATTTATCTTGCCGGCAGATGTTCAACTTTTCCTGCCTGGTGGGACATAATGCTACAGGGAAATGCCCAACTGCAAAACTACTGGCATTTGTGTATGACTTCGAAGCTTCTCTACTGAAAAATCACTAATGCTGAACATGCAACTCCGCTTCTTCTCAGTAAATAGCCCTTTGGTTGAGAATGTTTATTCTTGCATGCGGGCCAGCTCAGCAGATTGCACACCCCTCTGGGCAACCTGCTCCAGTGCTTGACTGTCCTTACGGTGGAAACCTTTTCTCTGCATCGTGTTTGAACCTCCCAGGAACATTTTATGACCACTGTCTCTCTTCTTGCTGCCGCGCACCTCCAAAAAGAGCCTAGCTCTGTCTCCTCTGGCAGGTTGCCATTAAGTTTCCCCAAAGCATCTCTTTTCCAGACTAAAAAAAACCCATTTCCCTCAGTCTCTCTGCACAGGCCAAGTGCTCTGGTCATGGTCCCCTACTGATGGCACTGAGGACACTTACCTGCAGAATACTCCATGGCTGTACTCTCAAAGTACATGCTAAAAAGCTTCAAATCCCCATTATGCCTAAAATGAAGAACTGTTTACATGCAGCACCCTGAAATATTTATTTCTTATGACTAAATCATACACTATTGAGCTTATCCGGCAGCATATAGGAGCTACTTTTGTAGTAGGTGGCAATAATGGTTAAGAAGAGAAGCTGACACTTCTCACTGCAAAATAATTTCAAGCAGAAAAAAATAGGTTTCCAAGGGCTTAAATGTATTCCTGAAAAAAAAAAGGCTTGCTCAAAAATTAAAATCTGAAAGTGAAATTTAAAAAAAAAACCAACCAAGCATTGGAATTACAATTTTCAAGCAAAAAAGGTCATTTTTCAGCTACCTTTAATGTAGGAGCTTTTTTCCCTCCATGGGCAACCAACTTCCTTGAGGAAAAAACCCTCCTATTTTACTTTTGTGAACATTATTTATGGGAAAAAAAAGAGGTTGTTTTCCTAACCAGCTCGTAGAGAAGACATGATCACTCCCACTGCATGTCATAAATTTGCACAGTAGAGCACTCATGACAGTATTCTGATGGGACCATTTTTTAGACTATAATAGGTAGATCTCCTCAGCCTCTCCTCCGGTCTTGTCATAAATTTATCACACCAGCCCCTGGCTTTGCATTTCAGCCTACACACACCTGCCTTATCCCCTTGTGCTTTCTCTAACATACTTTATTTGCATGTAGCTTTTCTGAAGAGGATCTCGCCGCCTGGGTGCATGGCATCATCTCTGCCTGTGTTGAAGTATTGCCTTTCGGCTCAGCTTCCTCTGGAGCAGGATGAGAAGCACCATCAAGGCTGTATGGGCCAGGAGTCGTGACAAACGGCACAGCAAGTGCACAAAAGTGCTCTGTGCCAAAAGCCCTTCTTCGGGTGAGGTCCCAGGGCAAGGAATTTGTCCTGGAAGAAGGTGCAGAGGTCGTCAAAGCAGCAGGCATGCCTCAACCTCACCCAAGACAAGAAGGCAAGACCAAGATCATAACCTTGCATAGACCTGAGAAGAATATCAGTACTTTCCTTCCACTTTTGAATGGGAGAAATCCACCTTCCAAACCTTTTACCAGCCCGTTTGTTCTTATTTCCAAGTCTGGACAACTACACACCACGCTCACAGGTACAACAGAGCATGTAGCTCTGACCCTAAGAGGTGTGGGTGCCCAAACTGAGCTGACGACCCTCGAAGCAGAATCACAGTCTTGTACCTATTTTAATGATGTCTTCTTCAGGGCATGGCTAAAATTTCTGCCATCAGGAGTCATGTTTGGAATTTTTTCATTTTCTGCAAAGTCTGCTCATGCCTCCAGCACAGCTGACACCACCGTCCTGTGTAATTCCTGCCTCCCCAGGCCCTCCTTGTCACATCCCAGCCTGCCTGGCTCCCACAGCCACAGTCTGTGCGCTGCTCCGTGGCAGAGCCCAGCTGTGTCACAACTGCATCCCCAGCTCCCACAAGTTGTCTGCAGTGGATTCAAGACCCGGAGAGCTGCAGCACCTGCTGCCTCACCTTCCCGTGCCCCAGCTTGACCGATTCTCTGCAGTCCCACATCCACCAGCCCCCAGAAGCTGCAGCACTGCAGTCTCCAAACCATGCCCCAGGAATGGCCAAGCCCCACAGCCGGAGCCACGAGGGCAATCCTGTGGGACCGTGACCTCTGTCTGCGCTGATGTCCCATCTCACACCTTTGGCACAATCTAGCATCCACCGTTCAACTATGCCTAGAAACCAAAGCAGCTTGGCAGGACACTTGTCCTCTCACTGTGAGCCGTGCAGTGGAGGCTTCCCAGCAAGGGCTTCAAGGTCAGGGTTGAAGGTGTGCATCAGGCAACTGCCTCAGGCCACTACCTTTGCCCAGGCACAGCACTCAACTCCCTCAAGACTCTTTATGAACGACCTTAGAGAGGGCACCCCAGCTGGTCACGAGCCCAGTGTACTGACCCCGTAGCAGAAAACGAACAAGAAACCCAAACTTGTTAAGCCCGTGAGTTCTCTCTCAGCCCCTTGGTGTAGGCGTCGTTCCTCCAGAATGCAACAGAAGCAGCTCCTCTGCCCTGACTCAGGCTCCCGCAGCACCAGGGATGAATCACATCCTCAGGCTGTTTCTCTGTGTTGACTTCACGGGGAGCAGCAGACAGCTGGCTCGCACACAGGCGTCAGCTCTACAGATGTCCCCACGCAGACGTTCGGATCCCCTGCTCTGGGCCAGCTGTGGGTGAGAAGTAAAGCTGGGTCCCTTCCCACCTAGAGCATGCCTAGAGCTGCCTGAAGGACACCACTGAAGCTTTTCTCCAGAAAGGGAGCAACCAGGAACAAGCCCCCAGCTCTGTGCCAAATCCTGCACAGCTGCTTTTCCCTCATCTCTTCTGTTTCCTGTGCCATGGTGGGACAAGCAGAGATCACGGTGCTCTGGTTCTTTCCTGACTGGGAGGAAGCCTTCAGAGGTGGAGTCAGTGCCTGCTTTAGCGAAGTCGAAATTATACCAAGGGCTTTTTTAGCACTCAGTAGCCTTAGGTCTGGGGGAGGAGATGAGGAAGACAGCTTTGAGCCACTCTCCTCACATTTCCCAGCTCCCCAGGTTGTTCATGAGACCCAGCTGAAGCAAAGCCCCAGATTTTCACCCAGGAATATTAGCATATTTTTAATGCCAGCATTTTCCATGCAACTTGTTTAATATTTCACTTGTAAAATCAAGTTCGGGTCGTCTGCTGCATCCTGCCGTACAGGCATAGCTCAGCACTTTGATCGCTGCCCAGTACCATGTCAACAGCCATGGGGCTGGTCTCTCCTAATCCCTTTACGTGCCACCTTCTTTGAATCTCTGCCCTCTGAGAACGCGTTTCTCATATTGCATTGCCTTGGCCTCTAAACATTTATTGGAACAGACAGCCACAGCTGGGGATTTTTGTCTCTGCACAGACTTTGAACAGCTGCTTGTGGTTGCACCCAGCCCAGCTCGCAGGAGCGCTGGGCTCTGCCTCTGGTGGGAAGCGCGTGGGGCTGGGAGGAACGAAATAGCAGCGATCCTCCGGGTGTCATCCAGCGGGAGCGGGAGCGGGGCTCAGCCCCGGCCAGGCGCGGCAAGGTCAGCCGACAACCCGCTGATGAATTACACGGGCCAAACGTGGAGCTCACTGCCAGTCACCGATGAAAAATGAGGGCTTTTTATAACACAAATGGGAGATGATTCCTGGCTGAGGAACAGCTGACTGCACGGGAAGCAGTTTCGCGCACCCCGGCTGCACCTCTTCCATGTGTATGTCAGGCCCAGGGGAGCATCGCCGGGATGTGCTCGTAATACCTAGACATGTTCATGGCGTTTATAGATGTGCTTTGAGCACAGCTGATGGCATCGATATAAGAAACGTTTCCCCCTCGGAACTGGAAGGTGCCAGAACACTTTGCAAATACAAGCTGTGCCCTTCCAAGGATGCGGCTCATGACTGGCTTAACCCCAGCAGTTGAGCTGCCAATAAAAGGAGTGGTACTGCTCTTCCACCATCCCATCCCTGCAGTCTTCTCCTCCCTCCTCCGCATAATTATTTTTTTTCTGAGCGACACTGGAAGTTTTGTGGAATGGCTTCGCTTATCTGGCTGGAAATTTGGTTTAATTCAGGTTTTAGGTTTTTTTGATGGGCTGATTTTCAAGCCTGATCACTGACCTGATCGATATGCTGAGCAGGCACAAGGGCACTGAGCTGACCCAAGGAATGGAGTTTAAAACACATGAAAAGAGCGTTGCCAAACAAGGCCAAGGAGCAGACAAGATCTCATTGATATGGATGCTACAACCTGGCGCAGTACTATTTTCCATGCAGTGGCTTGCACTGTGTGTCAGTTATGTTGACAGTGTGGCTGCAGTAGAGGTTGACCACTAGGCAGAAGACTTTCCCTCAGAGAACCACCTTCCAGGCAAGCCTTAGCCTGGAGTTTGTTTCTCCCTCTGGAGAAACACTAAATCTGAGTTGCTCTGAAGGGGATGACAAAACAACATAGATTTCTTGCAAAAATGATCCCAGACACAATGAGGTTTTTTCCCCTCTGTCCAAAGAACAGTAGAAGAAACTCCAAGCCTCTCTGTGGTTTTCAGCAGAAGGCTGCGCTCACACATCTCTGGAGTGAGCTGTTGTTCAGATGCTGTCCTTATCGTGGAAAAAATCAACCATGGTTTTCTCTCCCTTCCCACCTGCCTGACAGGTCTTGAAGGAGACACACACCCAGGATCAAAATTTTTTGTGTTGCAAGGGGCATGGTGATTTGCAATTGTTTTCTCACCAGTCACAGATCGCCCTGAAATTTCATGTGCCTTCACCAAAGTAATATTCTCTGAAAACTCTTGCTTTGCTAGGATTTAATTTTTTTAATTTTGAACTGCGATATTGAACAGTGCTGTCAAGACCAGTCAAAAAAACCACTTCAAAATACTAACAAAAAATATGTTTTAATCTGAAATTATGCTGAAACCAGACACATTTACGTGATGGGAACCTTCTTCTCTTTTGAAGTAAAATTTCAGGCTAAATCAACACTGCTTTGCAAAGCATTTTCATTGCCCGGGACTCTTTTTTTTTAAATGCAAAATAATTTCTCAGTGAGTTACACCCCAAAACTCGGGAATGTGAGCAATCCAGAACAGGAGCAAGCTGTGAGTGTGCCTACTCGGGCTCTTTTCTAATTGGGGTGGATGAAGCCTTTGCTGTGGACTGGAGATTTCTCAAAGGTGGGGCAGTGAGGTGTTGTCTCTGGTGTGATTAGGAAATCTCTTTTTTCCTTTCCATTGCTGATACCCCAGACAATATTAATGTGCAGAATGTGATCTTGTAAAAGCTTTCAGTCTCAGCTGAGGCTTTGCATTCCAGCTGTCAGGTTTTTACTTGTTTACCTTGGAGCTTGGCTTCAAGGGATAGGATGGAAGAGATAATTGGAGCGGAGTGGCTGCCAGCAAGCAAGCAAAAAAAAAAATGTTTCAATAAAAAGTATTTTATTCTGCTAGGGATACTTATATGAACAAATGGCACCCTTGGGTACAAAACAGGAATAATTCTAAGCATTTCTCTCCCTCCCTCTCTCTCCACATACCTCCCCTGCAGCAGGTTTCATACCACACACGGCATCGCTGCGCGCAGATTTCTATCGACGTTTCAACATTTTGGGGGCCAGGTTTGCCGTGCTGTTAAAGAGGGGCTGTGGATGGGGAGAGTCCAATAGCTGGAGGTGAGCGAGGACCCAGGGTGTCCCCTCCCGGGCACCTGCCTCCCCTCCTCGCCTTTCCTGGGCATCGCCACCATGGAGACCTGCTCCGGGAAAGGCTGAGCCCCAGGGCTGCCCCATCTCCTGTGGTGCCTGACACCAGCCTCCAGCCTGGTGACACCACCCCCCCGAACCTGGAGGATTTGTCCAGTGTAGAGATAAGAATAAACCCTCAATAAACACTCCAATAGGAACCTCACACTTTGAACTCTGTTTCCCTCCCAGCAGAAGCCCAAATCTGGCTTTTACACGAGACAAAAGGTTTCAAGTCGCCCAGGCCTAACCTTTGAAAACATGTTCATGACCAAGTAACCTCCTTATTTATTATTAGCACCTCTCTAAACAAAACCTTCTGGAGGAAGCGCTGTGTTTATGCGCTGAGCCTGCCATGCCTTCTGCTTCGGCAAGTCAGGAATGCGAAGTCTGACTGCAGCAGCAGCCACAAAGTCAACGGGAAAGTAAGTCAAGGCTACGAACGGCTCATATGAAATTTCTGCTGCTTAGCCCTCCCTCCCTGTGCCCCCACAGCAGCCGGGATAGGCAGATAAACTAATTCAGTGTGCCGTTCCAGCCCCCTAACCAGCTCGCTAGCCAGCCCCTTCGCAGCACGGCGCACGAGAAACCTCGGGCACTGCACGTTTTGGTTATCACCACCGAAAGGAGCTCCTGTGAACTCCCATGAGGACGTGGCCAGTTAAACCAGCTCTCCCACCCAGCGGCTGAAACCCCACATGAGCCTCTTGCGTCCCGCAGCCGGGATGGGAACGGGGATGGTGGGAGCGGTGAGCGTTGCCTCTGTGCCGCAGGAGATGCCCAAGCATGGCTCCATGCCCGGTCCTGGCCCGCAGGATGGAGGATATCCCTGGGGATAAAGGTGCACAGCGCCGTAGGATCAGCTGCCAACTCGGGGAGCGACACCGTGGGATCAGCCCTTCCCACATCCCGGCAGCACCTCGGAGCTGGTAACCGCAGGGAGCGGGGGGTCAGTCCTCTGCTGTGGCTGCAAACACAGCCGGGCCAAAAAGGTGATTAATTTTCAGGCTGCTCAGCTCCCCATGGGCAGAGGTTTAAGGCGCTGTGGCCTTCGCCACCATGATTGCTACGGTGTAAATCTGAAAGTCCGCTCTCTCCTGCCTGGCCCATTCCCGCACGGTCGGCAGAGGTGAGGAGATGCGGTGTTGGGCTGGGTGGTCTGCCCTCGCTGACTGCGTAGGAAGCCAGAAACCACTTCTACCTGACCCCTCATCTCTTCCTGTCTCTTCTTTCTCACTCTAAAGTGCTGTGTTAGCTCGCAAAGGCAAAGCAAAATCTTCAGGTTTATCATTTGAATATGATTCACTAGTAAATGCATGTATGAATTTTCTATGCTTTTAAATCTATCCTTCTTGCCTTGTGCTAATGGGAAAAGTGATTATTGGCAGCAAAATCATCTTGCCCTTCTTAAGCCTTTTACATCAACTATGCAAAGATCAGGGGAACATGCAGGCCAGTGTGTTTTACTGCACATTGCAAAAAGTATGACAAAATGAACCAAGTTTCCTCTTTTTCACTGAGCATCCAAGAAAACAAAGTTTCCTCAATTAGAGTGTTTGGTTTGATATTTGTTTCTCAGCAGGAGGAAGCAAAAAAACATGAAGTCCCTGAAACACTAATGGTGAGTATAAATTTGCTCTTGCTTAATATTGCTGTTATTTTCCAGCCACATTTTTAACTGCTGAACACTTCCTGTACAGGATTTCCACCAGATTTCTTATGTGTACTTGCCCCAAAGTGCAGTTGTGTCCATCCTCCACTCAATCCAGTTGTTCACATACAGTGATAATCTGATTTTTTAAATTCATATGGTGCTGTAGCAAAAGAACATCTGAATAATCTTGAGACAGCTATTCATCCAAGGCTTAAATATTTCAGAAAAAAAAAAGTAAATTCATTTTTGTTTTTGTTTTTAATATTCAATAGGCAGATTCTGCTGCCAGTGACATGTGCATGAATCCTGAATTGACCTCTCTCATCGTGCTGCTTTGATTTCACTGAATCACTTGAGCGTGGTGTTTGTGTACACAATGGGAAAGGCTGTCAAAGTACTTTGATTTATACCAGATTTATACTGCTCTCAGTAATGCCATGCTGTGGCTTACCCTCTGGGATGTCTGGGAGCTGGTAGTGCTGTGGTCTCCCTTGGAAGGAACATAATGTCCCACTACGGGTTCTCCCAGGGCTGGGAAGGGGCAATCAGCCTTCTTAGATCCCAGCCCAAACTGTAAGGACTACCATACAGTCTCCTCTTTGCTCTTTTTGGGGCCATAATTTGTGGTATGAGGCATAACAAAGAGGGAAAGCTTGGAAGAATGCGAAGTTTCTCAAATAAAAATTCCTTCAAAGTCAAGCCCAGTGTGAGGCATTCACAGAAAGCATTTCGGATAAGTAGAGCATGAGCAGTGATGAGTTAAAATAGCCCTTGTCCAGGTAACGACAATAAAAATAACTATCAGAGCTGGCACATCTCAAGCAGACCCATCAGGAAAAGCACAAAAATGCAGAGAGCTGAGTTTATACCCCTGGTGGGAACCCCCAGTCGGGGCTGAGGGTGCTGGCAGAGGGGTGAGGGGGGTGAAGGGATGTGCCAGGGTGCTGTCTGCATCAGCCTGGTTTTTGAGATAAAAACAGGTCCTGTCAGCTCCCTGCTATTCAGAAACCCAAAAAGGGAAACCCGCAAACACAGGCATGAAACAGCAAAGCAGCGAGGAAGAAAGCTCATTCCTGCTTTATCCAAACGGAGCTCGTTGTTGCTGGAGCCCAAAGGGATGGCAAAAATGCCCTGAGGTTGGGGTCCCCGCTTGTCAGCTTGGATTATCCTTGTGTAAATCCCACCAAGCAGAGGGCATTCTTCCACGGTGTCGGGGGGCTGCTTCCCTTGCCCAGCCACCAAAGTCCCCGCCAGGGCTTCTGAGCACACTTTGCTCGGGCAACATGACTTTGCACATCCTGAGGCTCAGCCCCAAGCCCGGCACATCGTGTTGTGCCACGTCAGGATCCCTGACCCAGCACGGGGACAATAACAGCAAAAGCCACCTGCTTTTACGGGAGAAAGCTGAAATCGCAAGTCCAGAAAGATATAAGGGCTTGAGCAGGGTGGGTCAAGCCTTTTTAAGTGCTGTGTGGTCAGATTAGACAGAAGCGGTGCTAATAAAAGGCCAGATATTGGTAGATTTAAAGCCACTGGAAAAAGGCTCGTTGATTTGAATGAGTGCAAGGGAGGGCCCTGCAACAGCGGGGTTTGAGGGAACGCTCCAGGCTGGTGCTCCCCAATGGTTAAGGCTTTCAGCCCTGCTTTAGGCAAGGGTGGGAAGTTGGATCGTGGTCTCTCCAGAGGTCCCTTCCATTCTCAATTATGCCCTGACTCCATGAACATTTTGTGCTTGAGAATCTTCCTGAAGTTTCTAAAGTTTCTTGAGAAACTGTTTGGACAACAAACATACCACCATCATCATCATACAAACAGTGTCTTCTGGCGAGTGTCCTGGGCCGAGACTGAAAATACCGCAGTTCAGTCACTGGCACTACCTCAGGCTTTCTGGGTGATGCTAAAAATAGAGTAACAGAGCAGTCAAACTAAATGTCCCATTCACACAGCACCCTTTCTTTGGCAGGAGCTAAGCCAGGTGCTGGGTAAATTGTTTAACCAATAATCCCTGTGCTGTGCCTTCAGTGGCCACATGTTTGAGGATGAGAGTAACCCTTTCTTCCTCCCACTGTTTGCCTGTCTCTAGAGCAGAGCCTTGGTTTTGCTCCGTGTTTGTACAGCACCCAGCACAAGAAGCCCCAAGTTTCACCGGGTCCTTGTCGCAGTCAACTGCAATCTCCTCTCTCCTCTGAGTGGTGGTGAAAATGCTACTTTCCACAACTTAATCTGCCATGATTTGTCACTGAAGAGCAAACCCTGGAGGATAAATTGAAATAATACTTCCTTGTTCTTTTTTTTTTTTATGAAATTTGGAACTACATTTCCCCTCCTCTTTGATTTTGAAGGTGGTTTTATGAAAAGGCAAGAGATAGGGCATAAGTCAGACAGCAGTTTCCCCTGTGTAGGTTCATACTACATCATATCCTCCTGTTTGAACTTCATACTTCTGCCGTATTCCTGCCTGGCCTACCGGTGGTGTGAGATACAGCAAGGATGGGCAAAGGATGGACACTGCTACCCTCTGGGCCAGGAGATGGCAAAGCCCTTTGCCAGGTAAACCTGCAACAAAACTCCTCTTCCACTGGTGCCAGCGCAGAACCAGGGGTTCGTTTGTTGTGATTTAGGGAATCCAAAGGTTTTGCTCAGGTTTCCTGCCAAACCCTAAACCCAACACTTGTGTTGTCACTGATAGTATGGCAGGAGAGAGCCAGAGGCATCGTGCAGTAAATTCAAGAGAATTAAGACCACCTGCTGCCCAGGACTGCCAGCCCACAGCTCCCTGCAGAGTCAGAGGAGACAAGCAGTTACAATATCCAAGTTAAATTACCCTGAAAGCCACCAGATCCGGTCAGTAATGCTCTGTCCCTCTTGCACGCAGCAGTAGGTAAAAGCCAACCAAAGCAACAATTTTGTTAGAAATTCTAGAAGTTCTTTACAGAGAGTATTCAGATATATATACATAAGCGTATACATATACAGGCATATATACACATTTTTCTGAGTCCTCCCATCAGTTGAGTACCTGTCCTAAGGAGCCTTCCACGTAAACAGGCATTCATGTGAGTCTAGTTTTCATACCCCTGTAAATGATGCTCTGGATCCAGTCTCTGGGATTCCAAATGTGGACAAAATGTGACCAGAGATAGTGATAACACAAAGGCATGGGAAAAGAGGCTGGATTTTTGGCCACCACAGATCATTATTTATAATCTACAGGCAAACACCATCAAGGGGACATAAGATCATAAGATCGTTTATCCCTGAACTGCATAAGGCTGAAAGATGAGTGTCGTCTTGATCTCTTTCTAAATGCCTCTGAGTTGAAAGCACTCCCGTCTCAGCAGCAGCCTTCTTCAGAACTAGTGCTATCGGTGTATTTTGCCAATAGCAGCTATAATTACATTAAATGGTTGATTTGCAGAAACAGAAGGAGGAGAACAACATGTGCAGAGCAATGTTACACAACATCACAAAGAGTTTGCACACTTCTGTCACTCCAGTAAACCTCTTACAATGACACTCACATACTCCTATTTTCTCTCTGTATTTTGGAGATAAGCCTGTTTTGAATTCTTCCATGGGATTATCTGATGGCTGCACGAAGCTTGATTCATTGCAGCCATTAGAGGGGAGCTGGATGACCCCTGAAACAATTCCCTGCTATGAATAGCCATTGTGATCCCATGCAAACAATGGCACGAGATGTCATGCATCCTTTCCTGAGCTTCAGAGAGGGATGCTCAGGTGCAAGAATTTAAAAATGAAACAGCATCATTTCTGTGAAGTGGAAGTGACTGCAGTATGCCCTGCCTCTTCTCTTGGAAGCACGCTGGTGTTCATGTAAGTGCTTTCTACCTCCAAATGCTGTCCTTTCTTCCTACAGCATGTGCTGTAATTAGAATCCTACCTTTAAATCTGAGTGCACTTTATAGGCTTAATAAGGCAACCAGCAGCAATAATGGCAGCAATTACAAATATGTTCAGTGTTCAGGACTAAAGATAAATACACTAAAGATGAAAAATGCCATCACTCGAGAATTTTTTTTGAAACAACGCAGGCAGAAATGGGCAACTTTGCATGGCTATAAATATCACAAGCACAGAGCTTACATTATTTAGGGCACATGTGTGATGAGCATTCTTCTGAAGGACTCTGGGCAGCATTAAAGCATGAGAGCACAAGCGATCTGGGAAATATCAAAATATTATAATCTGCTACAGAGACACACAGCTTTTCTTTATGGCTTGCAAAAATATACTCACAATTCCAGATGCACTCTGCTGCAGGAGCGCCTGTTTATGGCAAATAGCGAGTGCACAGGGAAGTATTGCTACACAAGTTGGCAATGGCTCAGCATAAGCTACTTGGTAAGGAGTTATTTTAATGGTATTGTATATCCCGTTCTGAGTGTCATGGTGAAACATCTCAGGGAACAGTTTGTAACAACCACCTAACCGTCATCCCACATGTATCATCAGGATCCAAAACACATGCAGAGTGGACACAAGACAAATTGGTAGGGATCTTGGTTGTCATGAGGAGGTCTTCGGCTCCCCGAGAGAAATTCTTCCAGAATTTGGCAATATCCTGAACAGAAATGGCTCCCAATAAGCCATCAGGAGACCTGAAGTGCTCTGTTTTCCCATCTGCCCCCTGAAGGGCAGAAGGACAGAGTATGTCTAAACAACAAATTACCATAACTCATCTTCTTCTTATATTATTATTTTTCATTTGTCACTATTCATGAAGCATTTCTCCCAGTAGCTCCTCTCAGACACTACTAAACCTGCCCCATAACAAAACTGTGAGGTTTCAAATTTTTGCAGCCCGGGAAATGAAGTACGATAAGGTAGAATTTCTCTGAACCTTTTATTTAACCCCAAGCTTGCCCTTTCTCCAGCCATCACGCAATGTGGGTCCAAACTGCACATCCGAGAGGCATCTGACTCCAGGAATTTAGTCTCAGCACATGCAATACCATGAGGAAACAGCTCTGTTTTGGGACCTTCGCAGTTTTTTGCTCCATGGGCTCCTTCTGGACTTTCCTACTTGTTCTCCGGCCTTCAGCCTCTCAGGAGGAAGAGGTGGTGCATTGCTTCTGGTGCCAGCTGTGCCACCATCCCCGAGCTCTCACACCTCTGCCAGCTGGGAAAATAAGGTCCTAAGCTGAAAACATGACAAGTGCTGTTGGCAGTTGATGCTATTAAGACAAGACCTTGTTCTGCAGAACCAGGCAGAAGTCTACAACGGGGCTCCTCACCTGGGATACATCAGAATTAAACGTTTCCAGCCTCAAACTGCACGCTGATACACTTGTCCAATGCTGTTACCAGCTTTGGCGTTGGTGCTGGCGATAAGAGAAGAGACATTCGTGACACACAATGATTTCACATGGTTTAAAGTGGGAACACAAAGTGAACAAACAGTCATTTTGTGGCCCTGCTCTGAGCACTGATGCTGGAAATGCTCTGTTCAAGTTAGCAGGACAGCTGCTGCAGAGCTGAGGCTCCGGGCAGAGGCTATATCCACCCTTTATGGCTTTCTCTGGAAAAGACACGGGACCCACCCAGATTGCCCACTGCAGTCCGCCAAAGGCTGCTGGAAGGTTGGATCTGCTCTCTCCACAGGCAGCAAGCCCAGAGGAAAGTCATCTGCCTGAACGGACCAGGTGGGTTAGTTATTCCCAGCCCATGGAGGGTCTCAGTCCAACACTGGGGACCCCTGAGAAGCTCGGATGCCGGTGGGTTGCGAAGCCCCTGTGTGCAGAAGTGGGTAGCCCTAGAGCCTGCTGGTCTCCCAGCTGCTCACTTTAGAAGCGGCATTAGGCTCAATTTAGTTGGCTAACCAGTGGTGCCCAGGGCTATCTAAAACACCTTTTGGCCTTTGCTCCCTTACTGCTGCAAACTCTGCCCGTCTCCTAACCACGGCAGACATTTCGGCTCCCCTAAGGCACAGGGTGCCTACTTTTCAGCTTGGAACCAGGCCCACAGTCCTCAAATCCCCGTTTTTTTAAAAATTATCGGTATCAACAAAACAAGCCCAGGCTTAGAAAATACAGTGCCTGTCAGTTTGTGTTTATGTATGTAGGATCCAGTGCGTGTGGATGAAGGCATAAATACACGCCGGAGCTTATGCAAACTTTCTACCAGGAGAGCAACAGCTCAGATGTACTCGCCCACTCGCTGGTGATTTCCAAATCTCATTTTCTAAATATACCTTGCCCGATTCACAGGGGGAACACAGTGTTTGGCACCTCCCGAGGGGAAACACAGATGTTTGGCTCCCAGCCCCTGGAATTTCTTGAACTTCTGTGGACAAAAGGGGAAAGGCCAGAGGTCAAGCAGCACTATTTATTCTGCCCCGTTTCCTACCAATTGTTCAAAACTGCCCAGCAGATAAAGCACGGGCATTTCTTGTCCGCAAGACCCACAGGAGCTGCCGGCACGGCATGACGAATTCCAGTCATTCCTCCAGGCTGCTGGGGGCTGCCCAAGCCCCACTGAGGAAAACCAGCCCCAGCAGCCCGCAGTCTGCCGAGGAAGGACCTGCCTCCGTGGCACCGGCTCTGTTTGTTTGCCGTCGCTCAGCAGGAAAGAAATCCTGGGCCTCAAGAGGTGTCTTTCCCACCAGGAAGCCGAGTATCCCGCAGAGGCAGCCCCAGTGAGGGTGCCCAAAGGGCTTCTTGCTTTTCAAGCAGGACCGCAAAAGAGAGAGGGAGAGAGAAGAAGAGATGCTGGCCTGGACTTTAAATATTGATTTTTCTTATGCCCTTAAGCTTTACTTTAGTTAAATTCAAGAGGGTGGTGAGACAGTGGAACAGGTTGCCCAGAGAAGCTGTGGATGCTCCATCACTGGAAGCGTTCAAGTCAGGTTGGACGGGGCTTTGGGCAACCTGATCTAGTGAAAGATGTCCCTGTCCGTGGCAGAGCGGGTGGACTAGGTAATCTTCAAAGGACCCTTCCAATCCAAACCATGCTATGAATTTCAGTGATTCTCTGAATTTCAGAGAAAAGAGTCTGCATCACACCCGCAAAGTGCAAGGTACTTGCTCAGAACTAGGTCCTCAGGATCCAGGTAGAAAAAACCTGCAGCCTCAAGAAAAGAGCTGGAATTAGCACAGTCTCTTCTGGTGTCACTCTCCTAAAACCAGGTGGCTGATCCCACAAGGGCATGGGCCATTCCGTAGCTATTTTTCCCAGCCCAAGCAGGCACACACATGGCTATCAGACAGCAGCCCAGACCTGGACACCCACCAGGACAGGTACCCGAAAGATGCTGTACTTTGAATTACCTCAACGCACACAGAGCAGCAGCCTCCGGCTGCACCAGCACTTTCTGTACCTCCGGCGGGTCTGCACTCACCGTGGGTGGTGAGCACGGGGCATTTTCATCTCAAAATAAAACCTAGAATGTGCTCCATCTGCTTTTTCTGTGAATCTGCTCTGTGCTAAAAACAAAACACACAGTAACAACTGCAATGGTCCCCTGAACAGCAGGTCAGGACGGCCTAAAGCTCCCTGGCTGATGTCCCTGGCATTATTGCTACTCAAATAATGGGGAAAACACCTCAAGCAGTGGCGCAGCTCTCCATCCTGCCCTCACATCACCTGCAAGGGCCATAATTGAGTGGTACCTGTCACATGAAAATGCCCTCAGTTTGCAGGATATCCCTGCCTCGGAGGCAGCGCGGATTCTGCACTGCTTTCAGGTATGTCTGTGAGTGAGAAGAGAGATAGGTCTGAGACATCTGCATCCTGCAGCCAGTCCTGATCACCTGAAGAGCTTTTTGGGGCCAGAAGATTTTGTGCATCAGCTGCAGCTTCCTCTTAAAGCTGTTACCGAATCACCATCTGGCACTGGCTGTCTTCCTGGCACCAGGAAAATGTGAACGTGGAGCAATGTTATCTTCCCTCCCTTCCCTCCCTCTGTCCCTGCCCTGGGCATGCTCTGTGCTTACTTACTGTGTGGACATCTGCAGCTTCAAGGGCTGCAAATACTAATAAAGGTCTAAGAAAATGAAAGGTTCAGCCTGCATTCCATTGGCTGCAATCAAGATTTCTTTTTAGAAACAGTCCTATTTCATTCACACATGTTCTCTGCTGTTTTAACCTCTCAGAGGAGTTTTTTGAGGGGAGCTTTTAGGTCCATAAAGTGGTAACATTCCATGCTGCCCCTTTCTCTTCTCCCCAGGCCCCAAGATGGTCTCAAATGCACCTTCATCCCCCCTCCTCCTTCAACAGGTAGAAAATCTGTTTAGAAACAAGAGCAAGAGCATGGCCACCTCTCTTGTCATTACTGCCATGCCTGCTGCATGCCAGCACCACCAGGGCAGGCTAATCTACCTAACCTGAGCTCCTACAGTGGGCATTGGAATGATTTCAGGGCATGCTACAATCCAAACAGGTGTCCATGCAAGAGTTAAAGCAACCAACGCTGTGTCTTCATCACCCAGTTGAACCAGCCGAACATTTTGCAAGTTAGATGGAGCCAGGTCTCTATTTTGTTCTGTACTTCTACAGTACCTAGCACAGCAGTGCTCTGATTCATACGCGATGTTCCCAGGCATGGTCCCAAAACAAACAAGAAGTTGCAATTCAGCAATTGCAGGCTTAACTGACGGGGCTTAAATCACCTGCTGCAAGCTCACTAAAATGAAGAGGAGTGTGGCTTGGTTTCCATTGGAGCAGAAGCAATTTATTGTTTCCAGATCAAGCAGCATAGCCCAGGAGGTCCAAATTCTTTGGCCCAGCCACCAGACCTCGGTTGGTGAATTGCAGGGGCGTAACACGGCTGGGTTAATATTTCACTATGCCTGTAAAGGAGTTTGGTCACACAGCACTCTTAGCCATCTCCCAAGCTAGAAGCTTCCCTGTGATGGTGTTGCTGGCATAACATAGAATCATAGAATGGTTTGGGTTGGAAGGGACCTTGAATATCATCTAGGTCCAACCCCCCTGCTATGGCCAGGGACACCTGCCACTAGACCAGGTTGCTCAAAGCCCCGTCCAACCTGGCCTTGAACACTTGGGATGGGGCCTCCACAGCTTCCCTGGGCAACCTGTTCGAGTGTCTCACCACCCTCAGAGTAAAGAATTTCTTCCTAGTCTAACTAGGAAGAATCTAATCTAACTCTACTTTCTTTCAGTTTAAAACTGTTATCCCTTGTCCTATCACTACACTCCCTGACAAAGAGTCCCTCTCCATCTTTCCTGTAGGCCTCCTTTAGGAGTATCGGTCAGCAGGACCCTGCAGCATGGTAGCACTGGCGAAACTCCCAGCAGACAGCGGGGACAGGCTGTGTACAGACCTTTGAGGTCAGCAGCATGGCCCACAGGTGAGCTACATTGGTCACAAAACCCATGTCTAGAAATTAATAACCGACCATTTGCACCTCCAACTTGCCTTCCCTTAAACTGTATATCCCTCCCTACCACTGTTCAAATGAATTTGGACTCTGACACAATAAGCTCCATTTAACCACTTGGTTCTTGGTGGAGGGGAGACATGGGGTGTTGGCATGTGTGGAGTTTGCCTTTTACACTGGCAGGGACAGATGTGGAGTTCATCTTTGCGTATTTGCTGATGGACAGTAGTAACAACGTTCAATGAGGGTTGGTGTCCCCTGCTAAGCTTGTCCCTAGGGGAAGAGCTATATGGTCACAGTCCCTCTGCTCTCCCCTGTCCTGAGTGCACTCCTCCTTGTCCCTGCTAGATGTCTTGTCAACCCTGGCAGACTTGTGAACTAGGCTAGATCTGCCCCAAAGTGGGTCTTGTCGTGGTCAAACCCAAGCTGATAAGTAAGCCCCCCACGGTCGCTCACTTGCTCCCCCATGGTGGGTTGAGGGAGAGAATCAGAAGACTAAAAGTTGAGAAAACTCATGGGTTGAGAAAAAGACAATTTAATAGGTAGAGCAAAAGCCACATGCGCAAGCAAAGCAAAACAAGGAATTCATTCGCAGCTTCCCATCGGCAGGCGGGTGTTCAGCCATCTCCAGGGAAGCAGGGCTCCATCACGCGTAACGATCACTTGGGAAAAAAACCACCATCGCTCTGAACATGCCCCCCCTTCCTTCTTCTTCCCACAACTTTCATTGCTGAGCATGACACCACATGGCATGGAATGTCCCTTTGGTCAGCTGGGGTCAGCTGCCCCGGCTGTGGGGTGGTGTGAGGAGCAGAAAAGGCCTTGACTCTGTGTAAGCGCTGCTCAGCAGTAACTCAAACATCCCTGTGCTGCCAACACTGTTTTCAGCACAAACACAAAACATAGCCCCATACTAGCTACTGTGGCAAAAATTAACCCTACCCTGGCCAAAACCAGCCCAGGGCTGCTTTCCACTGCTCTGTCGTGCTCGCAGGGCTGTGCAAAGGGAGCGGGTAGGGTAGACTGCAGCCCAAATCTGGACATGGGGGGTACATGAGGAGGCTGTCTCCTCCATGAGTCTGGTTGGATGGAGTGTCCCAGGTCCAGCAGGTCCCCAAATGCCACCAGGAAAAGACCCAATGACAGGGTTCTCTGTCCCACTCCCAAGTGAAAAGGGAAGGGACAAACAGCAGAAAGACCTCAGGAGAAATTGAGGGCTCTCCATGCCTCAGAACGGCTTTCAGTCTCTCTTTAGATGAAGTTAAAGTGCAAATATGGTCCTGCTCAGAGACAGATGATGAGGATTGATGCCATAAGCGGAGCAGTGAGCTCTTAAAACACTTGCTACGAGTGTGGGAAGGCACTCAGAGGAGGTAGAAATCATGTGAAATGATGGGGGCTATGAACTCAGAAGCTTAGCTCCGGCCTGCTGGGATTGCTCTCATAACTCCAATCGGAACACATGATCTGTTTAAGGGAGATAGGAAGGAGAGAAGGAGCGCAGGGGTGCTGTTATGCATCAAGTGTACATACCACTGCCAGCAACCTGTCACTTGACAATGAAGAGCGTGGTGATGGAGCCCACTGAGCGAGTGCATACGGCATGTGAAACGAAGGGGAAAGCAGGGAGGTCTCTGCTCTGGACCACCAGGACTGGTGAACAGGAGAGAAAAATGTTGGGGCTGACTCTCGAGCTGCCAGGAAAGGTGCAAGCTGTTATCCTTGACTGGGGCCGAGGGTGGCTGCTGGTAGTCAGACATCCCTGTCTTTATATTCCAGCCGCCTCCTGCGGAAAGAGCACAGAGTCCAGCATTTCACAGCAAATGTAAAACACCAGGGACGTTGATTCACAACTGGGATTTACCTAGGTACTGCCCATGGTCTTTGTGGTAAGGCTCAGATTTTACAGTTCACTGCCCCAGGTTGTGATTCATGGTGAGAGAGGCCATTAAAAAGAGATTTACAGAAGATACAGGAGAACTGCCCAACTTATCCACTAAGGCGAAGCAGAGAAGCAGAGATTTGACTCTGCCCTTGCAAGAGAAAGTCGCTGCCCTTCAGCCAGAATCAGACACCTAAGCCTGGCCAGTCCTTTCTTTCTTGCAAAAGAAATGTGCACAGAGGAGTGGTGCGCAGACAGGCTGTACCTGTGTCCCTCAGGTAAGCAGGGAGAGGGCTGGACCATGGCCCTGGTACTTCACACACCCTTTGTCCATCCTGCAGGACCCTTAGCGCGGTCTCCAGCAGAGTTTTTGCCTAGCACGGAAAGCAGTCTCCTTATTTGGAAGGGAAGAGACGTTTTCCTCATGGAAGTAAGCTGGGAGATGATGTTGCTCTCAGAATGAGAAAACAGGGGTTTGGCTGTTTTATTTACTCACTGGTACAGATGCAAGATCAGACACTGGAGATCTGGTTTAAATTCCCCTAGATTCAAGTCTTCCATTACGGAGAGTGCAAACTGTATGATGTGGAGGGACAGAGCTTGCGCTGTGTCTGCTGCTGAAGGAGTTCTAGTATTATAAAACAAGTAGACGTTTATTGAAGCATACGCTGGACACCTCATCCATCGACCCTGAGACTCATAACCCCTAGTCCATTATAGCTGTTGCTGTCCCAAAGAAGAATTAATTAGCTTATGTAAAGTGAAATATCCACAAAAACCAGGATTTAGAAAGCGCCACTCCAACATCAGACAGTCTGGTACCTAGGACGGTCTCCAGGGCTATCTGAGGGACCTGCGTCCAACTCCTTCTCCCCCCAGATAATGACCCTACCCTTTACCCTCTAAGCACGTGTTGTCATTAGGCATTTCCTTACATGGGCAGTACTGGACTCAAACTTCACCCGTGCCCAGGTGAGCTTGTTCTCCATAGACCAGACTCAGTGTTGCCCAGGTTGAGGCAGACAGCTATTCTCATGCCATGCACATCCCAAAAGAAGTCCAAAAAGCTGTAGCTGCATTAGTGTCCTGTTACACCAGTGAACAGGGACACAGGATCATTTTCACATGATATACTATCAGTTAAAATAGTAATAGGAACTCCTTGCTTCATGAACTGAGGAATTTAGTCCCGTCTAGTCCATGCTAGAATGAACTGCATGCCATGACAGAAGGACTCAAGTATGTGTCCCTGCAGCAGATATATGCCTGTTGTCGGTTGGATGGTTGGTTGTTGGGGTTTTTTGCAGTAACGTAATTTTCAACCCAGATAAAGATGCACAGATGTGCGCATGGATCACATGAAAATGATGAGGCTTGAGGAGTTACAAAGGGCAGCCAACACGTAGATAATCCCAACTGCTGTAAACATGTCAGGAAAATGAGAGGGAGGGACAGGCTGTGCCTGTGAGAGAGGGGCACAGCTGAAAATACTCCCAGGGCCCGTGGCTTGACCCTTAGATGAGCTGAATCTTTGATCTGAACAGAGGATTCTCACGAGCTTGGCAAGCAGAGCCAAGCATCAGCTCATGGATGTGCACAAAGCTACGCCTCCTCCCTCCATCATTCCCACAGGGGAATAGCCCTGCAAGGTACATCTTCACAGCTCCTCACTTCAGGGTCAATTCTTAACGTTTATTTGTTGACTTGAGTGCTTTCTAGTATGGCACATACAGAAGATTTATTACTAGTAGTTACTTCCATTAATAACACAATAAATGATCATATTTATACGCTTATGTCTAGAGGCTATAAACATGAGCTCAGCAGGACAGAGAGGGCTGAAGGTTACTTCAGCCTCCCAACAGCCAGGGAGGGATGCTGGCCTCCCCGCAGTGGATATGTGACATGGACACAACGCTCCCTTCCCCTCTTATTCAGGCAGAGCTTGCTCTGCCCTTAGCCTGAGTTGTTAGACTGGACAATAATCCCAGTTTTTCACATCCCTTGGTTGTCTGAAACAGGATTTTGTTTCAAATCCACCTCCAAATAAGTCTGTTTTTTCAGAGGAGAGAAACTGGGACACCTAGAAATTAAGACCTGCTTAGACAAATGGTATCAGTTTGAGGAGTATAAATACTTCATCATCCTCTCTTGGCAAGTCTCCGTGTCCCAGCTTATTTTTTTCACTTTTCTATTTGTTTCCCCAAGAATTACATTTTACTTGGGATTAACAGGTTTTGGTGTTGTATTTACGCTTACCTAACCTGCAAACTTTCTCTTGCAACATCTTTAATAGTAACCCATCTGCCTTCCCTCCTGTCTATCCTACCAAACACTCGTATATTTAAATAAATAACTGCAGTGTTTTGAATATGTTCCAGGGAAGGGTAAGACACCGCACTGGGAACAACAAATGTCACAGTCTGCATAGGGAAAAATACAAGCTTTGTTTAATCTCTGCCTCATTACAAGGACTATGTTTTGGCCCTGAGAAACACAAACTCAAGCTGAGTTGATTTCCTTGTGAGTGAGTAATGGACAATCCAGCCGGCTTGCCAGGAAGCACGGCCCAGGGCTGTGCAGTACACGACTTCCAAGAAGAAAGGGTCATATTTGTAAACAGAAAGCGACAGCACACGCCGTTACAAGAAGCAATTCCCTATTTGACAGGTTCTGAAACAAAGACACCAAGCTCCCTTGATAGGGAACAAGTCTACCAAACAGGAAGGTCAAAGATGTGACAATGTCTGGGTAAAAGAATAAAAAGTACATATATATCCCCCTGCCATTATGCTGGATACAAGACTAGTAAATATTTCATGACTGTGGAACATCTGACATTGTGCATTTGCTCTGCAGAACGGTGGAGCCAGGCCAACAGGGACCTGTTTGGTCTCACTCCTCTAAGAGGGTCTGCACCTGCTCTGTGCTCACTGGCACAGAGGTGAAGGTGTCCACACGACATGAAGGGCTTCGAGTCAAACAAGAGCCAGCGCATCTCATAGGTACCAGCAATCACTGGTCATTTTGTCTAACAAAAGGTAGCACAACCTCTTCTTCATGCTCCTCAGGAAGTTCACGGGAGAGCCAGAGAGAGGGGCAGATGTCAAAGGGTAAAATGCTGGCTCCTGCCAAATCCAGAGAAAAATTCCCATTGGTTTCAATGGACTCAGTTATTTAGCCTTAGATTTCAAGGCTGAGGCCGACTACTGAATGTCTTGTCTAACGTCTTTTCAAGGACAGGTTGGATGAGGCTTTGAGCAAGCAGGTCCTTGCCCATGGCAGAGGGGTTGGAATTAGACGATCTTTAAGGTCCCTTCCAACCTAAACCATTCTATGACTCTATAAAACTCCCATGAGCAACAGCAGTTTAACACGTCATGCCCCAAACCTGCTAATGGACCACAGTTTCTCCTGTCCCTGGGCTACACAACAGCAAGTCAGACTCTTGGAGAAACACCACATCTTGCTCTTCTCATAGCCTTAAGCCTAATTTTTTATTTACTAGGGCATAAGCAATGTCATACCTTGTATGACAAACATACCAGCTGGTCATGGGTGGAAGGCTGCTGATCTCAGTGACATCTCTTAGGAAGCTGTCTGGTCTTGCATTGATTGTTTCAGGTAGCAAAAAGCCCATACATACCTGCCCTTGGAAGTTCTTTCAGGGGTTAATTGTCATCCTCCACGTGCACTTTCCAGACCTGTAGAGTATTCCTTCCCTGCAGCTGCTCCTGCGAGCACGTGGTTTGGTTACTAATGCTGCATGCTGGCACCAGGCTGTGTTCCATGGGGGAAAATATGCAGCCCTCCATAAGAAGATTAGGAAACAAACACAGACACAGAGCAGGAAAAGAACTTGTGTCCAAACAACACCCACGGCAAGAACCAAGGCCTTCCCTGGGTGAGGAAACTAGGGAAAATGTGGGATTTAAAACTGAAACTGATGGGACTCTCTGTTACCTTGCAGCATTCAAGAGATACAGTAGTGCTCCCTCTCTCCTGACAGGCCCATCATGGCCCCATTTATAGTCAAGCTCAGTTCTGTATGAACATCAAAACATGTCCCTTGTTCAAGTCAGCTGCACAGTGTCATTTGGGAAATCAAAGGTATCTGGATCATTCAATGTTTTCATGGTCTTGTGGGTCTTGTTTTACATGAGCAACGTGCCTGGACCCCACTACTGCTGGGCACCACAACTGAACAAAATCATTGCAGCTTGAGGTAATGTGGACAGTTGCAGAAGAACTCATCTTCAACAGACAGCTAGTCCACACAGCTGCCACACTCTCCAGTATTTGCCCTTATCTGCAGATGCTACAACCGTTGTTAAGTGGGCTTGTACAGTGACATTGCTAATCAACCACAAACCCCTGGGTGGACTCTGTCCAAACGATCTTCTTGACTCACACTTTATGTCTGGACTCATATGGGTGGGTGAATCCCACTCTCTGGTCCCACCTCCTCCAAATCTCCACGTCTCTTCTTCTCTCTTCCTCTCTCTGCTTTTTTCTCCACCTTGTCCCCTGGACCTTATTCCATCTCTATTGCTCAACACTGTATAAATACTGGTAGCAAAAACTGAGCATGCTGGAAAATCAACCCAAAGGAAAAAAGAAGGCAGATAGAAGGCAGAAGAGATACTTAATACATAAACAAGCTGGTTTGTAGGAATCCTAATGTCATTACTTTAGGAGAATAAAGGAACACTATAAATTCTAATGTCAGTCTCCCACTCAGCTGTAAAACATGCTGCTGTATTTACACTAAAATAATCATCAGACACACAGTTATGGGACTTTTCCCAGAAAACTGTATCCTGAATTTGTTCTCAGAGAGGAAGTTGTTCATAGCCTCTCACACTCCCCTCTTTGATGCCTGCTATTTTAGGATTGTTCTACTCCTCCTTTGCCTCTCTCCCTATAAAACTGGAAGCACTTTAGCCCACAAGGTTATTTCATAAAGCCTCCTTCTCAGCATATTAATCCAATTTTAGATTTTTAGGCTTAAAAATAAATATCTGACACAAAAAAGAAGGTGATCTACAGGGGAGGAGGGAAAAGAAAGCTCCAACGTCCGTTGTTTCAGCCTTAGCAATCTAAAAGATATTCAGCACAGTTGCATTCATTTTACTGTAAGGGACGTGTAATCTCTGGATGGATCTGCTTAGCAAAGATTTAGTGTTGAACGGGTGATGCCTGAAAGTGTGTTGCCCAGGGATGGCTGCTCAGTAAGCTGCCCAGAATAAACAGTGTATGCATGCAAATTAGAAGACTCTCTGGAAAAAAGCCACCCACAGAGTAATGGCCCAGCTCTCAGAAAAGCTGTTCTGTAAAATAAGTTATTCGTGGAAGGCTGCACTTTACTTTCATACTTTCTATTAAGTGCATAAAAATGTATTATTGACCTTTTGCAAATAACAGCTGGGCAACATTTGCAGTAGATGTGGTCACTCAGTAGCTGTATTAAGACGTACAGACATCATTTTAACACAAGCCTGAGACTTAGCTGGAACAAGGGCCCAAAACAAGCCTTCTGGAGAAAGCAATCTGAAATACATTTGAGGCTGTCTTCCACATAAGAAATCGTTTCAGCCACTCCCTAGTAGCCATCTTCCCTCCCCAAACCAAGACTCTTTGAAGAAAAGGGGATTTGTATTCAAGGCAAGTGTCCAAACCTCAAAAAGAAGTGAAGGTGCTCCTCAAAGACATAGCAAATGTCCTTTCTGAAGCTTTGGTTCCGGTGCACAATCCCTCTGACACCATGTAGAACTTGGAGGTTTCGTTTTCTTCTTTTCTTGCTGCTGGGCTACCAGCTCAGCCCTTCCCATCCCAGCTCCTCACCTCCTCACGAGATCCCTTAAACTGCACTTAGATAATCTCACTTCTAAAATTATTACTGAAAATGTGCCAAAAAGGATGTGGACAATGCTCAGGCACTAGTGATGTTTTGGTTTCCTTTAAATAAAGGAATATCCATTGTAAACACCAAAGAATGAAAACTTCTGGAGGCTTAACACTTCATCAGAAATAAGCCTTTATTTTTTAATCCATTCTACCTGCGCTTAACTCAACCAGCCCTATTAAAATTATTCATAACTGAGCAGTTCTCACAGCACCCAACAGAGAGCAGCAATACATACACACTAACTACAGTTAATTCCTTACCAGACTTGATCCCTGAAGAAGTTACACATTGGCTGATAAAATTATCATGCACAGGTTTATCTGACTGTATTTAAACTCTACTTAACTACATTTTAATCAATGAGAATTCTTCTACCACAAGTAGCCAACAAAGCACTTGGGTAAGCACACTTTCATTCTGGAAATATGTAACTTCTACAGTTTTCCCCTTTTCTGTGGGCATATCACTTTGAGTTTGATTTCTACCTAGCAGCATTTTTGAACAGCAACATGGCAGGCAATGGGATTTTTGGAGATCAGGTATACATCCCATGCTCTCATGACATGAGGAGGACCATGAAGGTGATCAGAGGGCTGGAGCACCTCTGCTATGAGGGCAGGCTGAGAGAGTTGGGGTTGTTCAGCCTGGAGAAGAAAAGGCTCTGGGGACACCTTATAGTCCCTTTCAGTACTTAACGGGAGCCTACAGGAAAGATGGGGAGAGACTCTTTAACAGGGAGTGTAGTGATAGGACAAGGGGTAACGGTTTTAAACTGAAAGAGGGTAGAGTTAGATCAGGTATTAGGAAGAAATTCTTTACCCTGAGGGTGGTGAAGCACTGGAACAGGTTGCCCAGGGAAGCTGTGGAGGCCCCATCCCTGGAAGTGTTGAAGGCCGGGTTGGATGGGGCTTTGAGCAACCAGGTCTAGTGGGAGGTGTCCCTGTCCATGGCAGGGGAATTGGAACTAGATGATCTTCAAGGTCCCATCCAACCTAAACCACTCTGTGATTCTGTGATGCAAGTGGATTTGCACAGCACAGCACCAACCAGCTGCTGAAGTCCCATTTCAGGAGGTGCAGGTTGGTTGTTGGGAAGAGACAGCAGCTCACGTCTTGCCCTGCGCATGTTGCACAGAGCTGGGACCTGGGGCTCCTGTGATGCCTGGATCTGCGCTTCTCAAGGGGTTTATCCGGACAGATTCAGCAGCAAGGACTGTTGTTCCTCCACTGCAATGCCAAATAAATCTCTGATTACAACCTTTTCCTGAACACAAATGCACACACCATCGAGGAGAAAGGCATTTTCAACTTGGATTGCCTCTACTTTGGGAGAACGCTGGAAAACCCAAAGTACACTGTAAAAAGGGACAAACACAGACCCACTTTTTACAACTATGCTCCTACTCTGCTCTTTCTTTTTCCCACAGATACCAGAAATGAGACATTTCATAGCAGGTCTGGCTGATTTGGCTGAAATCAAACACTATTTTTCAGAAGGACTTCCAATCCAGAAAGAAATGCCTATGAACCTGCAGAACACATTGAGTTTGATTGACAGCTAATTTTTCCTCCCACTTTTCCGTCTGGCTGCACAATCAAGAAATCAACCATTCCACACAGATTTTCCATACAGAACCTCTTTACTGTCCTTCTGGATGTGGTGTTACTAGGGTACATTCTCGGGGTTTCCAAAAAACCTGGGATTCATGCCTGGTGGCACGGTACAAGTAGTGGAGCTTTTAAGACTCACCATAAATATTAGGAGAGCAGGCACAAACTTACTATGGTTGGCAACAAAATTAGACATCACATCCCCTGGCTTTCTTCTGATTTACATCTCTCATATGATGTTTTATGCTCTTGGCAAATCATTTACAGCAAGGTTTTTGGAAAGGAGTGCTTAACATCAGTCTTCTAAGTCAAAATGTGAGCACGGCAATATATGGCTTGGCCTTCAAATGTATTCAACAGCCTATGGCTCTTTCAGAGATCAGAGCTGTTGAGTGCTAAAAATGTGTGTAGCACACACATTGTGTAAAAATAAGTCTGATTTTCTCTTGTGTCCAACTTTGGATAAAAAGTCTAATTTTAATGGTCATAAATGGAGGATTTGCTTGTACCACATAAGCATTCTGTAATCCTTAGAGCATCTAAATGAGAAGTGCTGCTGCTAATTCACTTATTCTGGTGTGGTTTTGGAGGTGTTCAGTGGAATAAATTGGAAGTGTAACTTGGAACATTTTTTACATGCTTTGAGGAAACAAGATCCAGATGACAATTGATGTGACATACTTATCACCTGCAGCGGAAAACCATCACCAAGAGAGAAACCATGAGGCTTCTCCCCATGCCCACAGTGTTCTACGTAGTTTGTGGTACAACAAAAAAGCCTTTGCAGGCATGTATTTATTTGTCTTGCCTGGTGCCCTTTGTGTTACTCCCACACATTGGACTTTAGAGCTTTCTTTGACATTTTTATTATCCTTCATATCTTGTAGCCCTTAAAGGCATTGATGTTGCAGCCTGTTCTAGGGAACTGGTGGCAAAGCTTTCTTTGTTTCTCCTAAGGGAAGACCCCGAAGGCCACTAAAGCTTCTCAGCAATGTTTTCTTCCCTTTTAAGGCTGAGGGACGCAGCCTGCTTTCATCCTTAAATCTTAGCAGATGAGATGGAATCTAGTGCTGGTGACCAGGCAACGATGACCAGCGCTGGAGTTCCCACAGCTGGTGGAGGTGCAGCATCAGCTGGTGAACAGGCACAGCCGGGGCAGCGAAACCCGGGGTCTGCGATCTGCCCTGCTGCCCTGTGCTCTTCCTCAGCGTCTCCTCCGTGGAGCAGAGCTGACCATCTCATGGCATCTGCTGGCGGACTGCCTAGCAAGCCCAGGCACTGCTGGAGGACAAATACTGGTGGCAGCGGCACAGATCTATGTGTATGAGAAAGCAAAGCTTTTCCCAATGACGCTTGCCGTAGCCCTTTCCCTAGTGGGATCACTGCCATGCCTTATTTACTTACAGAGATCCCCCCTTTCCAAGCAGGGAAGATTTGAAACTGCATTTGAAAAAGGGTGCATTTAGACCTTTATCTCCTTCTTGCCGGAAAAGTTTTTAGTGACGTTATATTGTAGGAAAGCTCTTTTCCCGGGCATAAATGCTGAGCAAGGAAATACTAGCTAATACTAAAAGATGAACAAACTATCTCAAAAATACAAGCGCCTGCGTTGCGCGCGGGACTATTCAATGCTGAAAATTAATCAAGCTATGATCCTCCACTGTAAGAGCAAACTGTGTCATGTTATCATTTTCAGCCCAAGAACTGAATATATGTACTGCAACATTAAAAATAAATCAGTGTCTAGCAATAAAGAACCATAGCATTTCCTGCTGGAGGGAAAAAGAAAGGGAAAAAAAAAAAGAAACAAAATCACAGAGAGCTGTATGGGAGAGGAAAGAGGTAGGAGAGAGATAGAGAGGTTTTTTCTAGGGCCTGTAGTGACAGGACAAGGGAAAGGGATTTAAACTGTAAGAGGATAGATTTACATTGGACATAAGGAAGAAATTTTTTATGGTGAGGGTGGTGAGACACTGGAACAGGTTCCCCCCCCAAGCTGAGGAGGCCCCATCAATGGAAGTGTTCAAGGCCAGGTTGGATGGAGCTTTGAGCAAACTGATCCCATGAAAGATGAAAGAAAGGGAGGATTGGACTAGATGGTCTTTATGGTCCTTTCCAACCCAAATGGTTCTGTGAGCCTGTGAGGTTATTCTGGCAAAAGGATTCAATGCAAAATCCTGTTCTATACGGGCCATCACCCCACAGCCCATATAGACTCTTACTCTCCAGGGTCTCCTACAACTGCATGTCACCTTTGTATGAATTTAAGGATGGTGACCACATGCTGCAGCCTGATGATGTGGTGTCTGGTGGTCCCTCTTCCCCAGAGGGTTACTGGGAGACTACCGCGGCGCTGGCTGCTCAGACAGCTCTGCCAGCAAAGCTGAGGGCTCTCCCACAGGCTTTACTCCTCTCCTGGCTACGAAGATCACATCTCATTCGTCTGTTTCTCACCTGCCTGGACCCAAATATTTGCACTGCTCCCTGCACAAAGCCAAGGTCCAGCAGGACACTGGAGCTTTGGGAGCATTAGGACGAGGGTAGAGGTATTTCAGCTCTGCCTCCATGATGAGCTGTCTCATTCCCAACTACATCCCCTGGCTACCTCTGCTTCTCCACCTCTCTCCTTGTAAAGCCGGCTCCTCTCCCACTGCCTTCTCCTCCCTTCTCTAGCTCAGTCAGTCTATGCTTCAAGTCTGGCTCAGCTGCTTCCCATGATCACAGGCTCTCCTGGGTCATTTTTCTTCCTGTAGATTAATCATCCAATTCAACACACACATCAAAATATTCAGCTGCCTAATATCCCCTCCATAGCCTCCTCAAAGCCCTGTCTGAACTCCAGGATCTTCTTCAGCTTTGTCTCCCAGCTGTGTCTTGTCTCCCACAGGTTCCTCAGATGCCATTTCCCACCTAAGGAGTTTCGATTAAAATATTAGCCAGGATTATCTGCCTCCTGCAGCCATGCATCTTTGCTCTCTCTGCCTTTAAATGACATTCGCTGCCATGAAAGTTGCCTTCATCTCCTTCCTCAGCTCTGCAAAAACACCATATCAAGCTGTCCCTACAAACTCCAGGCAGAATCACAACCCTCTTCCCCAGTCAAGGCCTCCAGCAATCATTGTCTGCTTGGATTTTAAAGCTTTTTGCCTGAATCAATCTTGTTTTGAAATGGGAAAGATAACAGCTTGCAAAGTACATACATTTACATACCTCAGTTCATTCAAATTAACTGGGAAAGATAAGAATCTCCAGCAAATTAATTCTGCTAATGTTCTAAACTGTGAATTTCAATCAAAGCTGAAAACCAAACCTATTCAGCTAAATTGCTGACTCTTGTTACACTTTAAGTGATCTAAAAGCATGCATCATTAAGCAAAGCAACTTCACTTTGTGCAGCTGAGCTCCAGACTGATTTGCTGCTTTCCAGGATTGTCTGATAAAAAAAGCCACAGTCAGCTCCAGCTAATAAGAGAAAATCAATCCAGAGCCAAAGAGCAATAAAAATGTGGTAGCAAGTTCAGAACATTTTGTCACAGCTAAAATTGGTTTCCTATGAACCATCTGAAGTAATATGCACTGCAAAGCTTTGCAGATCACAGCCATTAAAATAGCAAACGCCTGGTTGAATAATAGTTCCAGAAGCAAGGAGAAAATCCACTTTTTGTCCCAGAATGAGGGACAGTACTGAGCTGAAGAGTTAGAGATGTTACACAAAGAGTTTGGAAATTAATTAACTGCTCGGTCGGTGCCCTGGCACATTTGAAACCCAGGAGTTTAGCTGGAGAAAGTTTGTTTGAAATGTTCAGACCATCTGCATGTTTCTTTGGATAACGTGAAACTGGACTGCAGCCTTTGAGACAAACAGAGCCTTTTAGATCAGAGATCAAAGTGATGCAGAAAACGTAAGCACAAATCCAAGTGAAAGGTCTAGAAACAACTGGGAGGTTTTATTTCCACCTTTCCCACACTGCCACAGCAGCCGGGTGCCCTGCAGGCCCTCTTATTTGGATTTCTAAATATACATTACACTGGTACAGCTAAATCCCTGAAGTGCGTGGGGAGAGAGAAGAGCAGTGTTTACAGACGCAAAGATGCAAGACTCCTATGGGGATTGTGGGTTCGGTGTGGACATCCCTACCTTACCAGTGCTCAGGGCAATTCCCGGCAGCTGGGTCTTGGAGCCCAGAGCAGAGGGCAGGGATGAGGAACACAAAGGGCTACAGGCAAATAAACCAGCTACACAAGGAGCAGAACTGCCTGTGACAACATTCAGTATTTTTTGTTTCCTGGGAGGCTGGGGCTGGTACCACCACACCTCTGATGAAGAGGTGCCCATCCAGCGGTGCCATCCGGCACAGCCACAGCCTGGTTGCCACTTTCCAGAGACAGAGGCCACCTCCTCAGCCTCCAGTCCATCCATCTCCCACCTCCGAGTCACCAAGGACTTGGTCTTGCTTCTGTAACCAAGAGACAGAAATGTTTCCTGCAAGGCAAAGCAGCCCCCGACCTTTTCTTTTTTAAAGAAAAACTTGTGTTTCCACTGCTGGAGGAAGCTGGAACCTTCTGTTTGGCCCCAAACAGGCTTCCCACGAGCAGATGTGCTCAGAGCATCCACCCACGCAGCCCCGAAAGGACGAGCCTTGGGAGGGAGCGGGCGGCTTGGTCTCCACCAACTCTTTTCACACAGATCAATGAGCACTCGCTGAACAGAAACGCCTTTTCATCCACAGCAGTCGAGGCCGTGCTCTGGCCCGTGACCCATCCCCGTCCTACACGACTCGAAGAGAAACCCTGATTTATGATAAAGGGCTGCTTTCCCTTTTGTGCTTCCCCCCGTGGCACAGCATGGTTTCAAACCATTTTAAAGGGGGGCCCTGCTTCTATTTTTGCAGCGGCGTTGCAGCCCTGCGAAGTTTGGTGGCTGCTGCTTATGGTGCGAGTCATCCTCCCTGTGCAGCCTGGGGAATTAAGCAAACAATTCCCAGCTCTGGAGGCAATAGGATAAATATCTCCATACGATTCACTTGGAACTGGTTTTCAGAGGATGAAGCAGCCCTGACTCTGCCGCTGTCGTGGCAATGAGCGCATCTTCCACGCTCGGCGTGGTGGGGCTCCACACGGGCTCTGTGTCACCTCGACAGGCTGTTAATCTGCTGTGGTCCACCTTGTTCCCATGTACACGGGAACTGAGTGTACCTTTAATTGATTGTACCACGCACTTTTCATCCCTTGCTGACAGTACAAGCAGATAACTACCTTGATAGGACCATTAATTTAAACTGTTTTAATATTTTCCTTGGCATCTGCTATGAAGAAATCAAGTGCTGTCCTCTCCGAGCGCTGTGGGTAACACCTCCTTCCTGTGAGCTTTAGAAGTAGCTTCTCAGCACTGTCAGACCTATATGTCACTTGTTTTCTCTGTGAGATATTTTTTCTCAGTGTGAAATGATCCCACTTCCTTCACCCCCTTGTTCATTCAGACTGCTAACCCGTGGTGGACGACTCTGTATTTTGCCATGGTTTTGCAAAGCGGTTGCGCTACACTGTTCTTGCTTGAGACCCCTCTGTGCTATTGGGATAAAATTTTAAGAGACAAGTAGCGAGAGAGGAAGCTGCAGGAATCACTTTGGTCACTTCAACACACACAGTCACCACTTTCATAATAATGTAATTAACAGTTGCAAGATCACACGGAATTTTTTAAACGCTATTAGAGCAGCAGTGGTTTTATAGCAAGGCATAGGCAAGAAAGGGAGCCACAGGTAGAGCTAAAAAAATCCCACCATATCCAAAAGACTGGGCTTGTGCCTGTGCTATTCAATGTCTATGTAACCATCCACTCGAGCTATTCAGGCAGACAAAATTTTATCTTTGTGGAGAGTTTCTGAGGGGACACCCAAACAGTGACAGAAAGGACCAAAGGTACCATCTTTGAGTGAGTTTAAGAATAAAACAGGCATGTGTGCAGGGAAAAGCAGACTGCGAACCGCCATAGGCACAGGCAGGGCTACACAGGGGCCCTTGCAGGAGCCTGGGTTTGGAAAAAAAAATGTGTCTCTGGAGTAAAAGAACATAAGAAAATGAAGAATTTAGTGTTGATTGTGTGCATTGTAATAACGAAATTCAAAACCAGCCCTGTTGTGAAACGACGGGAGTGAGAGCGCTGACAGAGAGGAAACAACAGGAAGGCAAGAGCGGAAGAGGCAGCCCAGCTTCCCAAAACCCACAGCTGCCTCGCTGGCTCCCTGCGTGACTCCAGAGTTCTTTGTGAAGACCTCCATCCATCATTTTGGGTGGCGGGGGGGAAATGAAAATCGCCACAGCGCTACCCGATGTGCTCTCCGAGCGGTGCCTGCTGTCCTGCTCGGCACGGCGCGCGCCAGCCTCTGCCCATGGACACCAGCTCCTGCCATGCCCTTTCTGTCTCCACCTGCTACTGCAGCATCCTTCTGCCAGCCAGCATCCCACGTCAAAAGCACAACACGGAAGAGTCATGCTTACTGGTTGCATGATTTCTGCCCTGAAATTAGATTCTTATTGATTATGATAACTAAAGCAGCCTCACAAGGAAGCTATTTCAGCATTTGCCCTATTCTAGCACTATTATTTGTCAGAAAATTAATGACATCCTTCGGTTTGCTTTCCAGATGGACAATATAAGCATCTTCAGGCTCCCCTGAAGCTACCTTCTGGTGGTAGCGCTTTGCAGCTGTGTTCAGCAGAGCCCTGGCAGGCTGGAGCCCAGCAGCCAACTGGAAGAGGGATGGAAAAGTTCCCGAGTTTCAACTTGCACTAAAGTGTTTATCTGCTTCATACACAGCTGACACTATTTTATATTATATAAATATGCTGTTGCTAAAACTTTAATGGGCATAATTAATGCTTTTTGAAAATTCTAATTATATGGATTATTAGGAAATAACTTAAGAACTTGGATAAGATCAGGAAATTTGGATGGGCTGTCAGTGACGCAACCTCTGTGCCTGTAACTCCCTGTAAATTAATCATTTTCCATGGTTTATGTATACATTCCACTTCTCCACGTAATGAGGCACTGCAGGCAATGCGTTTCACGGGGCATATTTCGCATCCTGCCTTGCTCAGTCGCTCCAGCTTTGGCCCGGTGCCTCCCCGGGAATGTCACTGCTTCTCTGCAAAGAGCCGCCCGTGGCACCTCCTCATGGAGCGGAGCGTGCCTGCAGTCCCAGCCATCCCCCCAGCCCTCAAACACTTGTTCTTTCTGCTGTTTTCGAGGCCTTCTGCTTATTCCTCTCTCATACGAGTCAGGCATAATTTCACTTTTAAAATATCCACCTCAAGGATTTTTCTGATAGGCGATTTACACGTTCGTGTTCTCACATTTTTAAGTTTTATGCAGTTTCTAATCAGCTCTGTGTGATAACAAGAGCCAGAGTTGCAGAGGAGCAAAGCTACAAATCCACTTTTGTTCATTTGCACTTGCCTTAATGGGTTCTTACTCTTCCTGCTGGACACTACAGGGTAAAACCAGGAATTGAATTGTTGAGTATTGTGAGAAACTGGCTTGCCAGTTTATAGACTTATTGTAATACTTGGTCGAAAATGTTAGTCTGCTACTAATCAAATTGCTGACTGCTTATATTAGAATATATGAAGCTGTTCTCAGTTTGGGGCAGCATAGACCAAATTTCACCTATTTGGTGCCTTTCTTTCACCATGAATTTGTCCTGTAAATAGACCCAGCCCTATGACTGGGATAATTTTTTCTTTCAGATCAGCCAAAACGTGTTATAAGTGAAGACAGTGCTGCTTGCAGGCACAGTTTTCTGGTTTGTGCTCAGAAACTGCAGGCTGCCATTTCTTTCCCTGAATGTAAAAACCCAGTTAATGTTTAGATTACATTAACTGGGAGCTGACCGAGAAAGCAGACCTCCAGATGCCGCGCGGCATTGCCGCGGCTCCCCGACCCCACCACAAACCTGGGGACCACATGCATCAAGCTGTTCCTACAAACTCACTGCCCTTCTCAGCCCGTGGATGAGGTCTTGGGGAGGTGAGAAGGATGCTGTATCCCCTTGTGCCTCAGGAGAGGAAAAATGTTCCATTAAGCCCCAGCAGGTGCTGCTGATTGATGCTCACGGACATCAAGACCTGCTTGAGCGAAGCCTCTCCCCAGCCCCTGGAGAGGCTCAGGACATGCAGCAGGTAAGAGGCACCTGTGGCGGAGCACCCTCCATCCCGGCCATTGATGCCCAGACAGTCACCCGAGTGGGAATCCGTGTTCAGAAACCGCTCCTTGACCTTCCGATCCCGCCAAAACTTCCCCCGAGGTTTGCCAGCTCCGACCTACCAGCCAGCACAGCCCCAGATGATTGCGCTCCTCGTGCACACACAGTATTATCTGGAGTGTTAGAAAGGCTCTTTCTGATTTTTGGGGGGCAGTTACAAATTACCTGTCAAATGTAATTAAATTAAATTTCTCCGAAGACACAGAAAATTTCAGTTTTCGACATAAAACGCCACCAACTTTTATTGTGCATGGAAGATTACTTGCATAGGTATTTTTCTAAGACGTAGGAAACCTCAATGTGGTTTTGAAACCTATTCAGAACACTCCTGGAAAGGAAGCCAGGAGGAAAGCTGTCAGCGAGGCTCAACCAATTTGCCAAGCACCACACGGGAGGTGTCAGATGGGAGCAAAGTGAAAACTGACGTCTGCGCCACTCAGTGCGACCGTCACTGCCTGCACATTCTTCGCAAAAGAAAAAGCTCAGGAAAGGTCACCGATACAAAAGAGAGGCTGAGTGAAGCTGTGAGAAAGCCGGGCACAAAACACTTACAGCCTCCGCCACAAAAAAGCGGGATCAATAATCCTGTCTATTACAATATAAAATCAGATCAACAAGGCTGGCTTTCATCCCGCATAAATAGCAGTTCCTGTCATCACAGCCCTTTCACGGCGTGCTTTTAAGTGAATGCAAGCATTACAAAGATTTTCATTTTTAGAAATGTTACATAAATAATTCTGGGATTTGAAATGCTCTTTGAAACTTTAAGACGAAAAACTGAATAATCCTCCCCTTTCAGGGATTATCCATTCTTCATCCTTACACAACATACAGGAGTGCATTAGGTAAAGAACATTCAGGAAAAAGCTGGTGGGGGGCTATTAGACAGTGACTATTTTATATTTAAAACTTTGTTACGATTATCAGTGATCAAATACATCACATCAGTAGAGCTAATTTAAGGTAAATGTCCAAGTTCAGCCTTCAAATAGCCTGAACACAAAGTTTCTTTCTATTCAAGAGGATAAATTTGGTTCTGTGGTTTTTAATTAGTTGGTCACTGTTATGTTTAAGTGCTAGTGACAGAACTGGACAAGTAATCCATAAGGGAATATTTTGCTCAATTAATTAAGCCCTTTTTCCGCTTGCTTATTTTTCATGAGGAGATTGCAATATTCTCCTATTTATGCCCTCCTTGAATGTATTCATCAAATAAGATGGTCACATTATTATCTGCTTGCAGCCCCTGCCTTGATCCCGCTGGAGCAAGGCACAGGATGTGTTCAGGGGCACACAGCAACCTCCAGAGAAGATGGGGACCCCTTATCTCAGAGAAAGGATGCTTAGAAGAAAAAACGATTTAAGTAAACAAAATGACACAAGGGTAAGGTGATGAAAAGGAAGGGCAGTTATTTTTCCTCTCATAATACAAGAAAGACAGGGTATTCAATGAAATTGCAAGCCAGATACTACACAAAGTCCAAAAAAAGAAAAAAAAAACCTCAAAAAATTTTACAACGTTGGAACCTACTTCACAAGACAGTACCAGTGCCGAGAGCTTAGCGCAATTCAAAAGAGAATTAGACATTTATATGGATAATGGGAATAACAGATCTGAGAATATGATTTTAAAAGCAATATAAACCCTTTTGTTTCAGGGCATCAGCAAGTCTTGCAAGGTCAATTCCTTACAAGTGCTTGTATTTGAAATTCAGAGTATGAGTCTTGGTCTCCCATGGTCGGAGGACACAGCTTGCATGGTGCTGGGATAGGTGGAGATTCAAACTGGGTGCACAGCTTCTCTATGCGGCCTTGTCAGTTTATTTTTTACAGCACTCTCTTCAGCAGCATCACTTATCTCACCGTTCTGGAGGGCGAGGAGGGTAGCCAGACCATCATCTGGAGCGCAGGATCTCACTGGGTGCACAGAGTGTGTGAGCACTTTTTCTAGCAGGCATTTCTGGGACATGTTCCGGAGGCTAACCCTGCTCTCAGGGCCGGCTCTGCAGCATCAGCTGCAGCTGCCGGGGGAGACAAATCCAATTCCCCTTTGGAAAGGACCTGGGAAGGAGGAGGGCTGGCGGCTGGAGGTGCCCTGTGGCTTCGCTAGGAGCAAGGAGCAGCTCTTGGAAAGACGTGGTGAGAGAGCAGGGAGCACCAACACCTCCCAGCCCTAGTCTTCTCCCAGCACTCAAAGTCTGTGTCAGATTCACGGAGAAGAAACAACTCAAAAAGGTACCCAGAGGTCCCCTTCCCGTTTCAGCACTTCAGCGCCATGGGATGTCAGCACATTCACACCTTTCCTCACTGCTATTACCCAGGGTTTGGCAGTGCCAAGAAAACCCAAAGCTTATTCATAGGTGGGGAAGCTGAAGATCTTTTCCAGATCCTGTTTTGTATAAATCTCAATCCTTCAGAAGTCAATATTCAGATTTTGTAGTCAGATTCACCACCCTTACCAAATTTTCCCTCTCTCCTTCACAGCTCTTGCAGGCCATTTTATGATACATGATTTGTAAGAAGGCAGGCTTTTAATCAGCTTAGACATTAAATAGGCTCTGACACAAGAGCCTGGACAATGCTTGCACAGTTCCAGTTCCCTCCAGACTCGCTATGAAAAATCATCTCGTGTTCTGCAATGAGAACAGCAAATTACAGAAAGCACATCGGGTGAAATGGCCGTGAATCTCCCACACTCCCAGGTGAGACCCCCACTAATTAGAAAGGCAAGAAAGGCTTTTCCTGGAGCAGAGCCAGACTTGTGCCTGTGTCACTGTTTCACAAGGTTACTTGGTAGTTTCCTGGATTTCCATTTCCCCAGAGTATTTCAGTCCACACTGTTGCAGCTGAACCCGGCTGTGTTCTGCTGATGCACGGTATGAGATGCCAGCCGAGGCCACGGTTCAGGATTCCTCAGGAGAATTTTTCCTGTTCTGGTTTCACTATAAATAAGTGAATAACATTGCAGGTGCAAGGGTCCCAACCATCTGGACACCAAGCACAGTTTTGACTCATCCACTTCTGTCTCAACCATTTCATCCAACATATCCAGGCCAGTGCTGCTGTGTGCCCACACACTTCCTCTGAGCCTGGCCTCATCCATAAACTCTCCCAGCATCCAAAAGTGTGTGGCCACCTCCAGGCAACCCCAGGGGAATGGCCCCTTGCTGGCTCAAGACTCAAACCTGAAGTCCCCGAGGGCTGAGTCAAGCTTGACTCCCTGAGTCAAGGAGTTTTTGGCATGGTGCTGGTTACTATAACACAGATTCCTGGAAAAAAGTAAGGACTGTAAAGGCTACTGCCCAGCTCTAGCAGGCAACTGGATGCCATATGGGAGGGAAAAGTCTCACTTTAAAAGTTCATATTTCCTCTGGGGCAAGCAGCACAATTTGTTCTGGTTTGTTACTGAAAGAAAAAAAAAAAAAAAAAGCAGAACTGACAAAATGATTTAGGAGACTGTGATTTTCCAGTCTGTTCGTCACACCATATCCTGGCATGTCCATCCCATGCAAGCCCATCTAACACTTCTGTATTGTTGCATCTCAAATGCCATCCACCTGTGGGAGCTGAAAAGCAGCCCCGTGAGATTAACCCAGCCTTTGACCATCACGCTGAGCATCAAGTCACTGGCAGGGAGCAAATACTCTTCCTGTTAGCAAGAGATAACATTCATTTTATTCTATCAGCCTCTTGGTGCAGAAACGCTGTCTGCCACTGGGAACTGATCTCAGAAATCTCTCACAAAGGGCATCCTAGGCAGTAATGAAGTTTCAGGAATAACCAAATAAATATCACTCCTATAACTCAGTCAGCTCAGCTATGTTTAAACAGTACCATCCACATGCAGAATAGAGATGGAAATTTGCCATCTACCCCTTTCTTTTTCCTCTTTTTTTCTGTTAAAGACGAGCTGGTATACCAGTTTTTCTTCTCTTTCCCTTTTTAAATAATAACACCGCATAGCAACAGAACAAGAGGAAATGGCCTCAAGTTGTGCCAGGGTAGGTTTAGGTTGGATATTGGGAAAAAATTCTTTACCGAAAGGGTTATCAAGCATTGGAACGGGCTGCCCAGGGAGGTGGTTAATACCTGGTTAAATACCTGGAGGTATTTAAAAGACAGGTAGAAGTGGTGCTGACAGACATGGTTTAGGGGTGGTTTTGGCATAGGTTTATGGTTGGACTCGATGATCTTGAAGGTCTCTTCCAACCCAAGTGATTCTATGATTCTATGATTTTGGGGAGCATATCTCCTGCTGTGTCTCCTAGGAGAGGCAGAGGGGCAAGCAACGCAGAGACCAGAGACATTATTAGGAAGATGACTGAAGGCTCTCACTAAAATAGTCCAAGTGGGTTGATGATGAAAGCACTGGCTCCAGAAGAGGGACAGACAGCAACGTGGGGTGGTTGCAAACAAACAAACCAGCTCACGGTCCAGCCTTGCACCAGACGCAGAAACAGCCATCACAGTTCCTTCTATTAGCTACCAAACCCCAGCAACGTATGTGCAGTGGGAAGAGGAGGGAAAAGTTCATTTTAAGATACCACTGCTGTCTGCACAGAGAGCTGGTAGTCGCATCATGGGGTTGTGGCTCCCACTTCTGTGATAGCCCAGGAAGCTCTCAGCTTCTCTGCTCCCTCTCAAAGTCTCAGCCTACAGGGCAGGAGGACACAAGGATTCTTGCAGGATACTGGTGGGAGCTCTGTCCCATCAAGGCACCCTCAGCAGTGACAAATCTTTACAGTTCAGGCTGAGACAAATTAATCAAGCTCGCTTGGGACCCTTGGTGTCCATTTGTTGGGAATCAAGGGCCAAGCTAGAAGAAAAGACTTTCATCTCACAGCAGACATACTGCTCGCAGCCTACACCCTCCATACATGCAAGCAAATATACTGCATGTAGTAAGCATGGATATTTTGGCAGACACATTCTCTGGAGCTCTTGAAAGAATGTGTGCTAAGAGCCAAACACGCACCCTCAGTTCTAAACCCCAAGGCATGCTTTGGGAAAGTTGCTGGTCCCACTCAACACACCAGTTTGATGCACATTCAAAACAAACCACATGCTTTTTATAGGATGTGACAGACCCAGTGTGAACACTGGAGATAAAAAGTGCAGCATTTTAGTAAATTAAAAGTGCCAGGGCACCAGACTGGCCATGAAAATTCAATTTTCTGTTGTCAGGCTTTTGGCCTGGATGTGCTACTGCTGTCCTGCATATTCCTTCCATGTCTCAGGAGATAGCACAAAGCAGCGACCATTCCCCAAGGCAGCCTGGACAGAGCCGCGCAGCTCTGGAGGTGAGGAGAAGTCCATAGCATAGACCAGGGCAGACAAGCCAGCCTGCCCTGGGGCAGAGACCACCAGGCTCTGGCAGTGTTTGGTTCACTAGTGTTGATGTAGCCAAAGTCCCCTGGACACAGGGAGCTGGTTTCTCTTGGTTTTACTGTTAAGGATGATTAGGAACATGAGGCAGAGAAGGGAAAATGTTTTTCTCTATCACTTTGTCATCCAGCCTCTCTACTCAATGCCAATACCAACTCCAAGAGCCCAATGATCTGCTCTACCATAACGTTTGTATTTTTTTGCAGACAAAGCACGCCCTCCTTGAATGTCACCTATATTCAAAAGCACCTTGCAGACACCTCCAGTGGGTTACAGACCCTGCTGGTACACCAACCATAATGCAACAGCCATCAACCCATTGCTTGCAGGGATGAAAGGGAGGGCATCAACAAGGAACCAAGATCCTTAGGTGTATCTACAGTCACGATGCCTCCCCTTCCCTCTGCTCTGAGCACAGAAATACTGACATCCTCAAAGGTTTGAAAAAGATGCTTAAATGCCTTGGAGGAACTGGGAATTACTTTCTTCATCTGTATTCCTTCCATTTGCCTGGTTAGTTGCTATAATCAGCACGGAAAGAGATGCAGCCAGATATCTTCCCATCTCCTGCACTTCCCCAGGCGTTGACTTATGGCAGACAATAGGGGCATATCTGCTCATCACAGCTGGCGTCATGACCTAGAAAAAAGGATGATGAGGAAAATAAAAGAGTTGCTCCCACACAAATATGTGTGTACACAGACACAACAGAATAGCAGACCGTAATAAGCGACTTTTGGGAAGGCGCACAGAGGAGCTTTGTTGTTCCTACATTTGATGTCAGAACTCAACATGTAAAACAAGAGGGTTGGGGTTTTTTTACTTTCTTTCTCATTCATGAGCATCTACTCTATAGAGTCTAATTAAAGCCACTCTGTTTCCAGACCAGTGAAAACATGCAACGACGCAACGTGTGTATGAATCCTTTCTCTAGACACTGAAAAGCCAAAATGATGTTATTCATTTCTACTTAACACACAAGCAAATTTTAAACCTGGAGCAGTCTCAGAAGTAACATCTAGCTATAAAACAAAGCAATGTGAAAACACAGTTTTGAGAAAACATGGCCCTGCCTCTCACTTAAACAGACATATTTATTGATGGTAAGACATAATGCACTTCAATCCCAGCTGAATAACTCACCTCAAAGTTTTGAGAGAGACGCATGCCTATTTTGAAAATATATTTCCTTCTGTAAGCATAAAATATGTTCAATTTACATTTTTCAAGTATGTCATCTTTTCTGAGCAGAAAAGCACATTAAAAGGTGAAGGCAGAAGTCTGCAAGCTTGTAACATTCTTTCCCCAGAATATATGTTTTATTTGTGTCCTAATAAACATAAATAAAGCAAGGTAGCATCTAAGAAAATTAAGAGCTAGGCAGAAACGTAGAGGAAGGTCTGACAGCAACAGAACAGAATATAAAGCACTACTTACCTATAAGTGTGGGCTTTGGGACGGTTTAGTGCTTTGCAATGTAATGTGCTTGAGTGATTCAGTCCAAAGAACAGAGACAAATTGAGGGTACTGGATTCTCTTGCCAGGAAGAGGAATCTCCCTTTTTTTTTTTGATGGCAAAAAATACATAACTGACACCAAAACACCATGAAGGAGGGCCCAGCTTACAGACCCTGCTCTGGGCAATACCAATTTCACCTTAGAATCAGAATCATAGACTAGTGTGGGTTGGAAGGGACCTTTACAGATCATCTAGTCCAGCTCCCTGCACTAAGCAGAGACATCTCCAACTTGATTAGGTTGCTCAGAGCCCCGTCCAACCTGACCTGGAGTGTTTCCAGAGATGGCACACATACCATCTCTCTGGGCAACATGTTTTGGTGTTTCACCACCCTCATGGTAAAAAATTTCTCCCTTCTATCTAGTCTAAATCTACCCTGTTTTAGAATCATAGAATCATAGAATGGTTAGAGTTGGAAGGGACCTTAAAGATCATCAAGTTCCAACCCCCCTGCCACGGGCAGGGACCCCTCTCACTAGAGCAGGTTGCTCAAAGCCCCATCCAGCCTGGCCTTAAACACTTCCAGGGATGGGGCCTCCACAACTTCCCTGGGTAACCTGTTCCAGTGCCTCACCACCCTCACAGTAAAGAACTTCTTCCTAATATCTAATCTAAATCTCCCCTCTTCCAATTTAAAACCATTACCCCTTGTCCTATCGCTAGACTTCCTGACAAAGAGTCCCTCTCCAGCTCTCCTGTAGGCTGCCTTCAGATACTGAAAGGCTGCTATCAGGTCTCCCCGGAGCCTTCTCTTCTCCAGGCTGAACAGCCCCAACTCTCTCAGCCTCTCCTCATAGCAGAGGTGTTCCAGCCTCTGATCATTTTTGTGGCCTCCTCTGGATCTGCTCCAACATGTCCATGTTTTTCCTGTGCTGAGGGCTCTAGAGCTGGACGCAGGACTCCAGGTGGGGTCTCACCAGAGCGGAATAAAGGGACAGAATTACCTTCCTCCACCTCCTGGCCTTCCATGGGACCCCAATTTTTATGGCCTTTCCCTGCAGTACTGTGTAGTGCTGGGAAATACAGAGAACCCCTTCCCCATCTGAGACCAGTCAGCTTTACTTTCGAGTTGAGATCCACTTTCACTTCCCTGTGACATTTAGTCATCTTTGCCTGCCTGGTTTTCATGTATTTTGCACCCAGTAAGCACTGAATTTAAAAGCAATAGTGGATTTTCATGGGGGGTGGGAGTCCCTGGGAATAAGCGTTCCCCTGTCCTGCAGTGCTGGGCAGCCCCCTGGCCCACGCCAGCCGCTCACAAGGATAAAACTGGAGGAGGTTTCCGGCTGCCAGCAGGATTCACCTGCATGCAGATTCCTTTAGGGTAGGATTTTACCACGGGCATATGGCATTCCATGTTAAGCAGCTCCCGTAGTTGATACCTGATCATCAGCTGCTGGGAACAGCATCAGCACCTCCCCAGTCATTTCCCGGGGGAGGATGTTAAAAACACGGCGCAGTGGCAGCTTCCACAGCAGTGTGGGCACAGCTCCGACCGGGATATGCTGTTACACAGCAGAGCCATATCCCTTCCCATGGGGACAGGAGGAGGGGGTGGGAGGCATCCTTACTGTCCTCTGCTAAACCCATCCCTGCATTTATTTCTTCCTATATGCCCAGTGCTCCACTGTAATATTAGAGGTGGCATTTTGGGAAGGAAAGTGTGAAAGGATAAGAGACTGGCACAAAACCTGGGAACCATTTGCTTCTGCATTGCACAGGCGAAACTCTGGGGAAGGCTCCTCTGATCAGCACATGTGATTTCTGCGATCCCCTTTCCAAAGAGGATGTGTTTGCAGTGGTCATCACCTGCGTCACAACATACCACTACCAAACTGCATAAAACACAGAGGAATATTACAGAATCATAGAATCATAGAATGGTTTGGGTTGGAAAGGACCTTAAAGATGATCTAGTTCCAACCCCCCTGCCATGGGCAGGGCCACCTCCCACTAGACCAGGTTGCTCAAAGCCCCATCCAGCCTGGCCTTGAACACTTCCAGGGATGGGGGATCCACATCTTCCCTAGGCAACCTGTGCCGGTGTCTCACCACCCTCACAATACAGAATTTCTTCCTACTGTCTAAATCTACCCTCCTTTAGTTTAAAACCATTATCCCAACATCCCCAACTCTCTCAGCCTGTCCTCGTAGGAGAGGTGTTCCAGCCCTCTGACCTTCTTTGTGGCCCTCCTCTGGACATGCTCTAACAGGTCTTTCCTGTGCTGAGGGCTCCAGAGCTGGATGCAGCACTCCAGATGGGATCTCAGCAGAACAGAGCAGAGGAGGAGAATCACCTCCCTTGACCTGCTGGCCATGCTTCTTGTGATGCAGCCCAGGATGCAGTTGCCTTTCTGGGCTGTGAGCGCACATTGCCAGCTCATGTTGAGCTTCTCATCCACCAAAACCCCCAACCATTTGGTACCTTGAGTGTGAAGATGAATGACATACCAAGAGCAAAGAGGCTGAATAAGAGCCCTGAAACATGGCGACAAGCGCTGAGGTCTCCTTAGAGGGAAGTGTCCCATCCCTCCATCCCTCCATCCCAGAGGACAGATCACACCTCCCACGCACCATGAGCTCTTTTTCCAGCAGATCCCATCCTTTTGCTCTTCTTCCATGCAGCCATTCAGGTGCTACGAGTTTGCTGTTGCCATGCTGGCCTCCAGAGAGCAAAGCACCTGAGAGCAAAGCACTGGAAACCCTGCACCCTTTTGGTAAATTCGTCTCTGAATCACGCTGTGGCTTGACTCCATGTTTGCAAAATTAGCATTTTAATCCTTCCTTTATCCCACTGTTTATCAGCCTCGACTCACAAGACTGTAAACTCTCTGAGGAAGGGCTGTCTATTAGCATGCGTATTTGGTTCAACAGAGCCTTGAAACCCTTAGGAGTTTCTAAATGCAACTGTTTGTCTATTATCATATTATTCATCCCAATTAATTTCTGGGTTGCATCTTTAAACAAAGATTGCTATTTCCTGAACCTTAATTCCAGAGTCCACGATTCAAATTTATCCCTGCTGTCATGCCATTAAGTTACATTACTGTTAATAATTCCTCCCTCTGAATGCACTGGCTTGTACTTTCCCATTTTGTACTTCTTTTACAAGTGATAAAGGATTGCTCTGAGGAATTTTCATTGCAAAAGAAAACAATTCTCTGCTAGCAGGGGAAGATAGAAAGGTCCATATAAAGTGATCTCATATCACCACTGCTCCCTTGAACAAGAGCTGGGGTTTTTTTTGCAAGCTGTACATCTGGATGCCAGCTTTCCAAGCGCCAGCGTTGATCTATCAAACACTGCCAAACAATCCATCTCTAAAATGAATGATGATGCAAATAATTCTCAGAAAAGAAACCTATCAAAAAAAGAATATAAATTACAGACTGGACACGTCGGTGGAGGAGGAATGCTATGTGGTTTATATCAAGTTAATCCACTGCCAAAACTTTTACTGATTTATACACTGAAATGGCAGCCCTGGGCTAAAGGTAAAAGGGGCATGTTGCCAACAAAGACGCTGTTTCTGCTGAGGCTCTGCATGTGCCTAAATCCCTGCATGCTCCTACTCTGCTTGTAGGAAGAGCTTCTTAAGCCACTGCCACCTCAGAGATGCTGAGGTGCTCCTGGATGGTGGTGGGTGCCAGCGAGGAGCCACCAAGACCACAGCTGCTCAGCTGGATGCCCGGCTCCAGCCGAGCTACTGGGACAGGTACAAGGAGGAGTTTAGCGATGGCAGCTCCTCCACACCCGGCGGGCTCGGATCCAAGCTCAGCCTTGCTTTCAACTGCCGGGAGCTTACGCCGGCAGGGGAGGGCTGTCCCAGGGGCCCCATTAGTCCCGGCTCCTCCACCACAGCGCTGGCAAGCCCCAGCCCCAGCACGGTGGCTGAGGTGCTGCTCACATCGCCATCACCCTGGCCAGCATGACCCCAGACCTGATCTGGGGCAGTGTGCTTATTGCTGGTAATAAAACCATTAATAACCATCAACCTGTCCTTGCTGTCACTCCTTCGGGCACTCAGCAGAGCCTCCTGCCTGTTTCACTTACAGCAGCCACCCCTCACCTTGCAAACAGGCTCAGAGCAAGTGGCTGTCCCCAGCAGCACCCCACGTTCCTGGGCTATGCCACTGGCTCCTGCGGCAAGGAGCTCCATGCCAGAGTGGACAAGTAATCCCGTGGGCAGTTATACAGGGTGGTTGTTCAATGGGACCCAGCTGACCTTAGAATCACAGAATCACAGAATCACAGAATCACCTGGGTTGGAAGAGACCTTTGAGATCATCAAGTCCAACCATCAACATAACACTGACAAAACCACCACTAAACCATGTCCCTCAGCACCACGTCTACCCAGCTTTTAAATACCTCCAGGGATGGCACTTCTACCACTGCCCTGGGCAGCCTGTTCCAATGCTTGATGACCTTTTCAGTGAAGAGATTTTTCCCAGTATCCAATCTAAACCTCTCCTGGCGTAACTAGAGGCCATTTCCTCTTGTCCTATTACATGTTACCTGGGAGAAGAGACCAACCCCCACCTCGTTACACCCTCCTTTCAGGTAGCTGTAGGGAGTGAGAAGGTCTCCCCTCAGTCTCCTTTTCTCCAGGCTGAAAAACCCCAGTTCCCTCAGCTGCTCCTCATAAGGCTTGTGCTCCAGACCCCTCACCAGCTCCGTTGCCCTTCTCTGGACACGCTCCAGCACCTCAATGTCTCTCCGATACTGCGGTGCCCAAAACTGAACACAGCACTTGAGGTGGGGCCTCACCAGTGCTGAGTACAGGGGCACCATCACTGCCCTGCTCCTGCTGGTCACACTGTTCTTGATACAGGCCAAGACGCCATTGGCCTTCTTGGCCACCTGGGCACACTGCTGGCTCATGTTCAGCCGACTGTCAACCAACAGCCCCAGGTTCTTTTCCACCAGGCAGTTTCCAGCCACTCCTCCCCAAGCCTGTAGTGCTGCCCGGGGTTGTTGTGACCCAAGTGCAGGACCCAGCACTTGGATTTGTTGAACTTCACACCGTTGGCCTCAGCCCATTGATCCAGCCTGTCCAGATCCCTCTGCAGAGCCTTCCTACCCTCCAGCAGATCAGCACTCCCCCACAACTTGGTGTCATCTGCAAACTTACTGAGCATGTACTAGATCCCCTCGTCCAGGTCGTTGATAACCTTGGGTTCTGTGTGACAGGAAAATAACAAAGACTCATTACTTACTGTAATTACTTACAATATACAGTGCACAGCTGAGAGCCTTTGATATTTCAGTGACAGGTGTTGTTACTTAGGGGATATTTAATGCGGTCTGTGTTACCGAAAAAAAAATAGATTGCATGAACATTCAAATTGCAGCGTCAGGTGCTCAGAAGTTGATAAGTGCCAGAAATAAGATTGCTAATGTGTCCTTCATTTAGTCTACTTTTACACATGAACTTTATAAGGCCTTTAATTACACAATCTCATGTGTACAGTTGTATTATAAAACAAGGACAGGGAAGCCCAAGTGAAGCTGCATTGCAACTTCAAACATGGGTTTTGCTAACTTCTCAGTTCTTAGTGTGAGCAAGGCAATGTATTTTTAGAGCAGGATTTTTGTTCCTAAAATGCGCATTTGCCAAATCTATTTTGTTTCTCACAGGGTTCTGCTCTGCAGAGCCTCTGATACAATGCGCACTGAAGCTATTAGCAGTGCTGGGAAGAGCAATCAGAAGCCACATGTGAATTAGGCAGTCTCTATTACAGGCTGAGGGAGGTTTCAGCTAATTGACAAGACAAGGTAATTTCTGTGATTGAAAGTCTTTGCTACAGATAAAGCACCGCATTATTACCAGGTACAGCTTTGATTTTTCGTTAATTGCTATACTAACTTTGGAAGAGGGGGGAAGTATTTATCCCACATAAGGCAAAGAAAACCAAAGTGTATACTTGGCAGAGTCACAGTGTATTTGTCTGGGCTGAAAAACAGGGCGTATCTGCTGGTAGACAGCTATCCAGTGAGGTATTTTTCCCCTGCTGCACTGTTTCTCTTGGCAGCACAATGTGCTAACTTTAGAAGTGTCTGAATGCCTTTGCTAAACTATTAGCGCAAAATAAGCTCCTTTGTGTTTTACCCATTCATACTTCTTAATTTATGTTCTGGCATCACTTTTCCTTGTATTGTGCAAATCAAGAGCCCGCACATGGGCCAAAATCTGTTTGTACATGGGTGACAATCAGCATAAGTGCTCCTAAAGTCGACACAACTGCACCCGAGAAAGCCAGACCCCACTGTGTCTCTTATTTACAATCCAATTCACACATTCCTACCTTGAAATCTTGCTCAGAAAGTAACAGTACACCTTCCTCTGCCTCAAGAGTCGTTCACAGGTTAACCAGAAACAGGAACAAGCTATTGTGCATGGGGCCAAAGACATGCTCCCCACAGCGTGTGGGTCTGGACTTCCAGTTTGTCCCATGCTGGGAGAGCCAGGGGCCACCATGAAGTCCATCAACAGAGCCAAAACATCCCTAAAGTGAAACGATCCTTTTTCTTCTGATTTGTCTCTGTGTTACAGCGATGTGTTTTATTGCCTGGGAACAAGACAATAAAAAATAAATCTGCAGCAATAAATAATGTGAAACAGGATATTCAAGAACAATAATCCACAGCACTGCATGAAGTGAGGGCCTTTCCCTTAAAACACTGCACACTGCAAGCTCCCTGGGGCATCAAAACTCATTCTTTCATGTCCTTTATGGAACCAAGGGAATTGGTGGTGCTCGACCTATCAAGAAAATATATAATTTATAAAGGGTGATACCAAGCCAAGAAGTATAATGCTATGCAGCTTGGCTGAGCGACACCATTTCCAGAAGCAGCTGCAGCCCAAGAAGTTTAAAGCTTCCCTTTTCCAAACCCAGAGTAACTCACTGCCTTCCCGGTGAAAGGAACAGAGCAGAAATGCTTTGGGAGCATTTGCTTCTTAAGTTAACTTAAGTTTAAGTTAACTCCACTCAAGGCAGCTCCCAGGATTGTCCCTAGGGCAGGCTGCCCAGCGCTGCGATGAGAGCTCACCTGGCAATCCCAGGTGCTGCAAAAAGGCCTAGCCAAATCCCAGGAAAACAAGTTGCTGACGCTTGTCTGAGCCCCTTTTTGCAGACGGGTGGCAAAAAAAGGAAGTGCTTGTTTAACAGGAGCCTTTAACCTCCGTGGGATCAACCTCTCCTTGCCCTGACAGAGCAGCAGCTCTCCAGTTGGGAGGTCAGAGTGGGGCACGGGGGTGTAGTGCTGGGGCTGCCTGGCCTTGCTGCCCCCAGGCCTGGGGGGACAGCAAGAGGGGACTGATGTCTCTGAACCTGCCGAAGCACCTGAGATGTGACATCCTGGCAGGGAGCTGAGCTCTGACTCTCTGCGGCCTTCCCTCTCATGCACGTGTCCCCAGGCTGCACGGATGCCAACAAAACTGCATGCCGAAAGCACACTCCTCCATCCTGACTCCTTGGGGGCTTTTCCTTCCTTTTTTCTTTTTTCTCAAATTTCAAGCCCTAGAAACTGGCGCTTTTCATCCTTCACTGTGCCTCGTTCCACCCCCTTCACAAGATGACGCTCCTCCAACGTTCGTGAAAAGCTGCAGCTCCAAAGCAGAGCTCAGCTCAGTCAGACCACAGACGACTGGTAAAGAGGAAAAGAAAGATGGAAAACAAGAGGAAAAGACCTCTCCTGCAGGCACCAGCACACCCAGAGTCTTGTTTCAACCAGCACACAGGCTAACACAGTGACATGATGACTGCAAAGCTGGCAGGTAAAAGTTAAATAATGGTACCTGCCAACTACAGGGTGAACATGATGCTAAGAAAACATGGCTAAGTGCAACACATGGAGTGGTCCAAAGGAAAACAAAATAAGCATCGACATTATCTCTTTTGAACTGTTTATAGCTGGGGTCTGATCAAAGTCCTATTAAGGTCAATGGAAAGATTCCAGGTAGCCAGGGCTGAAGTTGGGTTTGGCTCTGTATCTGGCTCTGTATCTTTGTTCCAGGACACGAAAAAATATGTTTAATGGTGGAGGTGCGATAGAAGCACGACCGCTGCCTCTCGGCTGCACAGTTCAGATCAAGGAACTGGCTCAACAGTCTTGGGGGAGAAAGGCGGCTCTGTGCTGCAGAAACACATCGCCTGATTCAAATGCAAAACCTCTAATTTATGCAGACAGACATACTTGTACACATATAAACACGTCGTTTTTCATCGCAGCATGTGGATGAGTGGGCTTATAAAAAAAGATGACATATCTTTCTTACACACACGCAATCACCTACACAAAACCATGCTAAAAATATTTTGTAAAGGCAGCAGTCAAGTACGCTGAATAGGGAATGGCAGAATTAAGACTGCCTGTTCATTTTGATACAGTTTTAAGGATTAAAGTTAAGCAATAATAGCATTGTCTTCAGTATTATGCTAACAATTCCGCTTTGTTCGTCCTGGGAGAACACAACGTGCATTAAAAATATCTTCTTTCTTTTCTTTTTTTTTTCTATCTAAAGTCTTCAGGAAAAAATAGGAAACACAAAACAAGCCTTTATTTGTGAAAGTTTCTGGAGAGTTTTCTCAGGAAAAGCAAAAGCAAAAACACAGAGATTAGGAAATGTCAGAACTAAGGCTGCCCAAACATGGAGACGCCTTTGATTTACTCATGTGCCCATCTCCAAGGAAAGTGAACCAAAACTGCACAGCCAGCCCCGACCTTTGAGTGACTAACTCTGCAACCTCAGAGACAGTCTTTTAACAGAAGACATTCGTGTCTTTAAATTCCACGGGGGCATTTGCTTGTTTGTTTTTAGAAAAGTGAGATGATGAACACCTTGCCGCGGTGGTGTCCCCCACCCCTGGTGCTAGCCGAGTCACTGGCAGTGGTCCAGGCTGCCACCCCATGTTGGAAGAGCAGCCTGAAGGAGGCAAGACTTTGGCCAGATGTTTGGTGCCTAAGTTTGCTCATGCTCTCCTTCACACCTATGCCCTGCCTGAGCTATTCTGTCCTTTCCCCTCCAAACTGTCCCTGCTGCAGGCCTGTCACATAATTTCTCCACTCACCAAGGTCCCATGCTCCTCATCTTTCCAGCCCTGTCCTTATTCCTCTCCTTTCCCAGCATTTATCTCATTGCTCAGCCATTCTCAGTTCCCCATACCCAGTCTCTTTGCTATGCATTTCCAGTGCTCCCTTATTTTCCCACGCTTTCTATCCTTCACATCTCACCTTCATCCCACCCTAATTTCCTAATTTCCTTTCCCTTCCCTTTCAATTCAATTCAGGCAGCAACATCCCTCCTGCCTGGGCTCAGCAGGATTCAGGGACGTGGTGGGACAAGACCTCTGCTCTCAGACCTGGCTCAGCACTGCCATCGCAGGGAAGGTCCTGTACGTCCCTGCACTGGAGCAGGCTCTGGGCAGAGGCATCATTTGGAGTCCAGTCAAAGAGTTCAAGCAAGCCTCTGCCAACCGTGTGGAAATCAGAGTTTTTCCTAAAACTTGACACCGAGGCAGATTTTAGTGACTACTGGAATGGGAGGGAAGGAGTGAAAATGGCAACTTGTGGCAAGTAGACCCTCTCCACTCAAAAGCAGTGACACTCCCAACTTTAGCATGGCTTAACCCTTTAAAATCTTGGTCATTTCAGGGCTGATTTGACAGTAACAGGTTTTTGCATCTCTGTAGCATCTCTTAACAGAGACTTTTGGACACAGCCTGTAAGCCTCAGACAACTCTGTTCTCCCAAAGGGCAGGGGAATGGTGGAGAGACAGATGCAGAGTGATGAACAAGCCATCAGTGCGCCCACAACCAGCCCACCTGCTCAGGCTCCTTGGGTGGCCTGCAGGGCACCCTCCTGGCAGCTCCACAAAGGTGTGATCTTTCCAGGTTACACTTTAACAATACCGTCACGACATCTAACAAACCGGGAGAAATAGAAGTGTTGTTCCATGTTTATCACCACACAATTCATTTTATACGTATGGCCAAAACAAAAGTACCTGCAGCTTATTAACATGGTAAGGGCCCCACCTCCTCTTTCAGAACTTAGCACCCATTTATTTCCAGGCAAGAAGTAACCCAAATATTTGTATTCCCTGACTTTATTCCTTCCTTGGCTAAGGCAGGACCTCTCACTACAGTGCCAGAACCTCTTCTCAGAGAAACTCGTCCATCCCTTTCTGCATTCAGAGATTCTGCTCAAAGAGGCTCTAATACGCCTCTCTCTGCTGGCTTCCAGCTAATATTTGTACTGTTCCATGCCTCCCTTTCCTGCTGAAAAATAAGAAAAAAATGGTCTTTTTAATCATCACCTGAACATGTTAGTCATCAGTAAAAATTCAACTTGAACTTGCAGTCATGGACCATAATGACATAATCTCAGTCTTGGCCTGGAAGGGACAGAAAGGCTAATTTATCAGAATATGGGTTTTTAAAAAAAACCCTTTATGCTTTCCAGTGTCTATAAGAGATCTAGATCTCTGTTTCAAATCACATCCAAAAGCTAAAAGCTATAAAGACTTGAAAGACAGCTCTGAGCCTTCCCAGGCTGCCTTCCTACACACACTTGGACCTGAAGAGCCTGAACTACATGTTTTGGTTATTACAGAGAACTTCACCAAAATAGGCAGGTGCTGGCATGATTTTAGGGCTGTAGATGAATTTCTCAGAGGAAAAGCTGTGCTCCATTTGCCAGTCTGTCTCCCCAGTCTATTTCTGCAGCCATCACTAAGGAAGTTGTTTCCATAAAGACCATGAAACGCAACTGATGAAATGCAGTAACACACATTGGTTACTAGTGAATGCAAAGAAAGGAGGTAGGTGGAAAGGGATTTCTGTTGATACATGATGAATTTTGAGGACTGGTAAACCACAGATTTAGAATCTCAGCCGAGGATTTTCTGAGTTTTTATAATTTTAAAACTGAATGCCCACAGTCCTACAGCTCAGTTTGTACCATTTTTTCTCAGGTCCTCTATGGACTATAGAGAAACAATTATTTTTTTTTCTATTCACACAACACTTGGCTTATGTTACACACTTGCAGCAACAAGTAAACTCGTGATTTTTCATGTTATCCCTTAAGTCTGGGTTGACATATTCGCGTCTGAGGTTTCTCAAGATAAAATATACGTCCACGTGCCCAGGAATTCTGCAGCTACCGTGGTGGGAATGCCCAGCCTGCTTCCTCCAGCTGGTCCTAACACATTTTGTGATGACTATACATATGGAGCTGCTACAGTCCCACCAGGCAAGTCCAGCGCTTCCCAGAACTGCAAGTTTCCTGTACTACGCACACCGGTGCAGTGGATGTGCCCAGCTGTGGGAGTGAGATCAGCAGTACTGTGTGGGGACAGTAAGTGCAATGCTTTCCAAAAGCATCGGGCTTCACCTGTAGACACACCATGGACATGACCAAGTTTTCTGGATGCACGGCAGGCCAGGTAGATTTACTGCCTGCTAATTGCAAGTTGGTTGCTGGTCATGGGGAAACCCTGGACAAATACTGCTCAAGATTGTATGGGTAAGGTTTCTAGTCCAAAAAAGTGATCATGCCAGTGGAAATGCCAAAACATCATGGTCTGAATTACAACTTGGTGTTAAGATCCACTGGTGAGGTCTGCCTGCGTCCAGACAACAGGCTGATGGATTTAAGCAGTGGGCAAATGAATGGCTGCATAGTTTGTACATAAATTATTTGTTATTTGTGAAATAAAATGTTGTTTGAATGCCTATTGTCAGCGAAGCAGAATTACTTGCATTCAATCGTTTGACTATCACCTGTGGCAGATTTACAGGAAAGCATCCTTTCAACTAAACATGTGACTGTTGGACATCTTTGATGACAATATATTTCAAAATGATCAAAGTCAACTGTCAGAGAAATTAGATTAGTCATTATTAGTCTTCAGCAGTTCCCATGAGAACCTTAAACAGTTGGTGGTTCTTCTTAAAAGATTAGAGTAAGCCTTGTAATGTGTCATGATGAAAGTGGTAAAGATTTGGAATAAAGGGCAGAGTGCTGTCTTTGTTTCTGGAAGTAGACAGTTTCTAATTCAGGCTTTTAATTGTACTGATACAGACAACACTGGAAAAGGGTCTACATCTTTCCATGAACTGTTGAAAATGGCATTTTAAATTAATTCCTCTGAAAAACTCTGGTTCCTACTGGTCAACGTCAATGCCAGAAGATATTCTTATTTCCACACCATTTCTCCTCACTCTCTTCGATTGTCACTAATGCCAACATGAGAAACGATGCTGATAAGCAGTCACGGGACTAATTATTACACACTGAATCCTACAGCCTTATCAGTGAAGTTGAAACAAAATTGGCAGTATGTTAGCCGTGACCTAAAATTAAAGGTGGGGAGTTTCAAAGCAAAATGAGATGAGGCTTTAGCCATTAAGACTGCTGGTCTGCAGTATAACAAAAAAACCCTTCTGCTTTGACTGTTTTACTCCTTCCACAACTGGAAACTGCTATAATGTGAAAAACTGTCTTTAAAAATGGAAATCCTATAAATTCAAATAACAAAGGGTATCACTTAAGTAATATTTAATCCAAAGAGGCATTCAAATAATCTAGAATATCTGTGAACAATGATTTCTTCAAAGAAGTAGTCAAGATTTCTCTTTGAAAAGGCTTGTTTGAAGTCTTTTTGCATGGCTATAAAACAAAAGACCCTCTGTTTAAAGGATCACATTAAAGAAGTCTTTTTTTCTGCATTTATTTGTTGGAAAATGCTGATGACGGAGAGACCCCCAAACTGCTATGGGGAGTATTATGACTGTCATTTCAAAGAAGACTGGTAAGTTCTTTAGATCTTTCTCCAACAATGAGGTAATCGTGCATCCTTGTCCTTTCATTATGATTTCTTAGCCTAAAATTTATCAAAGAGCATAATTTTACTGCATTTTGATGTTTTTTACTATCAATGTTTTATTTTTTCTTCTTATACATCCCTGAAGCACATACCTCAGATAAAACAAAAGGACTTAAACCCTTAGAAGTACATAATAGCATGGGACTTATAAACAATAAGGTATCTGTTGACCAAATTTTCATACTTCTTACTTACATGCTGTTAGTTAAAGCTGTTTTTTCTTTACATGTGAAAAATCACCATGCAAACATTGTGCAGTTATTGTGATGCTGAGTGGCGTTCAATTACATGAGATCCTTGTTGGCAGCAGCTTTTTTGCTGGTTTACCGAGTCAACGCAGCCCCTCTAAAACCACTGAAAGCAACAACGGCAGTAACACATCAAGTCCCGACAGCAGAGATTTTTAAGGACAGAAATGATACGTGTAAGTATTTGCCTGGCCATGGAAAGACTATGGAAATTTACCCCCCGGTTCCTGCAGCCAGCCCGACAGCCCCAGGCTGAACCAAAGCCGTGGTCTGAATCTCACCCAGCCTGCACCCAACCTGCTGCTGGTTTTCCAGAACGGCAGATTCTCTGTAGTGAATTTAAGGTTCCTGACCAGTTACTTGCCCTTTTTTCAGTTACCTTCCACAAACCCCACTAGAAGCAGTCTGAGGGCTTCTCAGTTACACCAGCACCAGTGAAGCGATGAGGACTGTGATGCTGGCTCCGATGCTGCCCCAAATCACTCAGGCCACTTGACTTTTAGCACTCTCCCTGGCTCAGGTTTGGCCCTGGCCAGCTCTTCCAAATAATGCTGAGGCACTGCCTGGGAGACAGCCAGGCCAGAGACCATTCCCAGCTGGTGATTATGGACAAGGCTTCCCTGTTTTGGGAAGGAAAAGGGATGGAGTCAAGCCAGATGGCTGCAAATCAGGCCATGCATTTCTTGCCCTCATGGCCAACAGTCCCTGTGGTTCAGGGATTTCCTGAGTCAGAGCTGGAGCCTTTTGGGGAGTTTAGCGGTTCTCAATTAATTTTTCTTCCATTAATTTGTCCAAAGGCCTCTTGAACCCATGGAAAGCTTTAGCATCCTCAACAACCTTTGGCAAGCAGTTCCACGGCTTATTTCAGTGTCATTAATGCCATACTTAAATGCAAGTGATAGTAAATCTATCATGTCTTGGCAAACTTTTCCAAGGGGATAATAGTTTTAATAACTGTTAAAAAAGGTTTGCTTTGCTCTCTGTCTGACTATGTCTAGTTTGAACTTCCAGCAATTTGGTTCCTGCTAATGCTTTGTCTGTTAGCTGGGAAAAAAAAAAACAATCAACAAAACATATTATCAAATACCTTCGCTGTGCAAACTGTGATCAAGCCACTCCTTAATCTTCTCCTTTATATGCTAAATCAACCAAGTTCCTGAAATCTCTCCTAATGAGACATGCTTTCAAAACTCAAATGACTGTCCTAAATAAATTTAGACACGATTTTCCTTTCAAAAATGAGCCCTTTTTGGCTGTGTAAAACACAACTTGACAGAAATAACATTTATTCTCTCTTTAAGTTTTTGACATCCTGAAGATGTTGCAGAGGAACCTTTAGTCTGTCTCCATGGAGAAATTTTCTAATTGTAAAATAAACAATTTCACAATAAGCATCCTGGAATATCCCCTTATGTGCAAACTATGCTCCAAAATAAGAGTGGATTTTAGTCCAAAAATGTTAGTCTGAGTTGGAATCATGCTAAGTATTATGGAATATAAACAGCTTATTCAGCACTATATGCTTTGGGAATTTTTTCCATGAAGAAATGGTGCTTTTTCTGAACACAAGAATGGCACTAATTTGTCCATATGCATATAATTAACTTCATTCCACTGATTTTGTTGGAGACTATTTAGAAGATGAGGAGGCATCTTTATGATAACTTCACACCATCAAATGCAAAACAGCATATCTTCTTACAACATACATATTGCCAAAGGAAGAAAAAGTAATGTCAGTATAGTTCTATTGATTTGGCAGTAGAAATAGTCAGTGCTTCATGTTAGATCTGGATTTTGGGTGTATTTCTTCTCACATCCCCACATTGTTCTGTTGTAGATGATTAATGTTGAAACATGATCTCCTAGTTGAATGAAATTATGAAAACTGAAAACTAATTGTGCATTAAATTTGTTTCATACAGATTATACAGTGATGATAGCTACTGAAAAAATTAACCCCTCTTTAAAGCTTGATTTTCAAGTTCATACCGCTCCTTAGACTTCCAGGCATACCCTGTAGATTTCTGACTTCTGTGGAAGGAATAGATCTTCCCAAATGTTAATCTTCCATTTTACACATCCACCTTGCCAAAATCTTATGACTCAATTTACTCTGCAGAGATTTCATTTTCTCTAGCGCTGACAGTAGAAGCACTCACCGCATGGAGCTGTAAATCACATTCAGATATGCTGCACTTCCAGCATCCTTGCTGAGGCTGAAACAAGTACCTTTAGAGCAAAAACTGGTGAAAGGACTTTTCAAAGCAGGTGGCTCGGAGTAATGTTACCACAGAGAGCTTACTCCATAAGTGAAAATGTGCTTTCAAACTCTCCAAAGTACTTCCATAGTATCGGACAAGGTGAGAGTAAAAGCGCTGGCACTTGAAGCTCAGCAGGAACCGTTCACAGCTGCTGCGCAGAAGATCTGAGAGGACATGAGAAGGCTGTGTAGGATCCTCTGTTGAGATCTGAGCACCTTCACAGAAACACAACCCTCACACTTGCGCATTGCACCATGTTTCACCAAGGGCCTGCTGGAAACCAGTGCTTTTATCCTGTGAAATGAAATAAATAAGTTAAAATCATTGTGATTGGAACCTGAATCCTGAATATGAAGATGAGTCCCTTTCGTCTTCAGAGGCACACCAGATACCATATACTACACACTAGAGAAGACAGTCACTTGATTCAGAGGGCTGACAAACTAAACTCCTACTACCGCCCGGATGTGCAAATGAGACCATTTTGCTAATTCTCTCTTCTTTTGTTGAAATTAAGCTGTAACATATCATTAGAGTCTTTTTTGCCATTTACTTAAAGAGAAACAAGACCATGCCAGTTGCACTGGCACAATAGCTACAAAAAAAAAATGTTCAGGTACCTCGGGATTGTCTGAACAGCCTTATTCTGGGAATCTTCTAGGTTGCCAATATTTGCCTTGCCTTGCAATTAACATCAAAACACAAATCCAGGGATTTCAAACCTTCTTTTGCAATTTAATTCATCATCATAAGGTTAACCCTCGCCTCGCAGGCTGTCTCCCCAGTAGTGGCACGCTTTAATCTCAGAGGAAAGGGTTTGAAGCTTTCAAACAAGACCGGCTGGCGTGTGATTCCACTTACCTCCTCTGTATTTTTTTCTCACTGACTTTTCTCATCATCAGTTTCAGCTTCCCTTTAAGATATGTTTTCTATTTAACTTCGTTTTATGCCTCAAGAATTGCAATTTAATGCCACCCTCTTAAAAAAAAAAAAAAGAATGTTGTTTTACAGATTAAAAAACCAAAAAACACAAGCCTTTAATCTTTCCTACATTTTTTCTCTGGAGGGCAAATTTCTTTTAATCACTTTCCTGAGCACAATTTAGCACATGTAATTATATCTTAAAACAAAAGGAAGTGAATCACTTAATACGATGCTTTGATTTTAGGAAGTACTATATATAGTTAAACTAAGGATTTCTTACTACTTTTTTGATACAGCTGTTATTGTCAAAGACAGAAGTGCTTCTTAGGGAAGAATAAATAAGAAAATAAGATGGTGTGGCCCTTGTTACAGTCTTTCCAAAATACAGAATTGCTCTCTGGAGGGATTATGGTTCAGGCTGAACGTGTAAACGAGCACGCTTAGGTTCCAGCACACTGCTGCAATACTCCTTTCAGAAAAATCTTTTTTTCTTTTTTTTTTCTTTTTATTACAACATTCATCCTAGTTCACGCCCGTGTCCTAAAAGCCAGACCTTCCTAGACCTGTGCAACTGTTGCTATGAACAACAAAAACGATGTTTCCTGAAAGACAAGCAATCCCCTCTCCACACAGACATCTACTGAACATCAGAGTAACAGCCTGCAGGCTATTTTCTCAGGGTCATTATATCTGTCTCTTAGGGCTTCCTTCATATCTGACCCTTGTTTTGCAATATCTTGGTGCCCCCTCAATGTCATATATCACATTCTTCACAAGGGTTGTTCTCCAGCAGCGCAAGCATTTCACTCCCACTGGTGACCCATCATGCTGACTTTGCAAGACCCTTAATCATTAACAATCTTTATCAATTTATTTTATGATTCCCACCCACTCTCACTTTCTAAGGTATTTTACACCATACTCTGATAAAAGAAAGTAAAATACTAATCAGGATTAATAGGACTGCTATAACCCAATGAATTTGATAGCACTGTAATGCCTAGAGAAGGAACACTAAACTGCAGCTGAACAACATATTCAGGAAACGCAAGAAGCCAACATCTTTTTTTCCAGACTTTTTCACAATTAAGCACCTGCAAGACACCTGTCGTATACCCTTCACTGTGCCTGCAAGCAAGGGCAAAACGAGCTGAATTTTGCCTTTGGTTTAGGATGTCAGAAAGAGGAAGGGGTTTTGTAGCGAGTTCCCCATTTTTCACATCGTGTCTGCCTGGTCATATGTGGGGAGAACTGACATCGGCAGTAGTGCTGGTGAAGAGTTAAGTAGCATAAAGCACTTTTGGAGCCTAAATCCAGTTTTCTAAGGAGATAGAGGCACCTGGGACAGGACCCACAAAGGGCATAGGCGTCACGGCACCGAGATGCACAACAGTCTGTTCCCGGGCACTCACTGGCTCATACAACCGAGCTGAGCCAGGAGTTTGGGCTCCCTAAACAGAATTTCCTGAAAATAGGAGCCACAAACAAGCCCAGCGGGCAAGGAGCCACGTAAGCTAGTCGCTGAGACATCTCGACTCGCTCGGGTGGTGTCAAGCCTCACCCCACCCAAGGGTGCCTCACTTGGACAGCCTTCACAGCCCCGCGGGGCGGAGAGCCGCATTCCCACCCTCCGCTGGAGCACCTCTTTCCCATAACACACAACCCCGGGATGCAGGAAACGGGAGTTCACATCATTCCCTGGCCTAAGGAAATGTTGTCTACACATCAGAGGGCTAGTTTCCAAGGTTGTTTTTTTCCTTTGGGGGGGGGAAAAGGAAGATGCAGAGCATCTAAACGGCAAAACTTAGCACTTTGAAAAGCTTTTCTAGTTCTGGTTTTTGCAACAAAAAAGTCAAAAAAAGGGGAAAAAGAACATAAAAATTTGGACAAAGCAAAAAGCCATTCTGAGTGAAAAGGAAATTTTCCCTTCCCCTGTCCCGTGAAAGCTATTGAGTGACTCTTGCTGCTCAAGGAATAGCTTTATACATCACTAAAATCCCTCTGCCTCTTGGGTAAAATGCTGGGGGTGTATAAGAAACAACCAGCAATACTTTACCAACGCTCTGCTAAAAGCAGCGGTGACGAAACAACCATCGCAACGTGGACGGCGGGGAAAACAGGAGCTATTAAAGGGCCTGATCCAGCACTGCCACGTGCAGCAGCGCTGCTCCAAGGACCATGGCAGAGGCAAAGAGGAGGTTTCCCAGCGGGAAGGATGCTTTGGCAGCATTTCACCAAGGGGAATCTGGTCCTGTCACCACTCTCCCCAGGACCCACCTTCCCACAGCTCGCTCCAGGCTATGTTATATGACAACAAAAGGGACAATCAAGCCAATTCCAAATGACAACCCTCTGTGAGTGCGTCTACACAATGATGTTTTCACTGCTGTGCACAACGCCACTGCCTACAGGTGCAAATGCACGTGGCCCCCAGATACAGTCCGAGTCCCTGGGTGCCCGAAGCGGGGAGGAAAAACCTTTTTTGAGGTTGAGCCCCTTTTCGCTGCCTTCTTTGAACTGTCCTGGAAGTTTTCTTTTCTTTTCCTGATCTGCAGTTCATCTGCTCACAAAAGTCACATGGAATGTGAAACTATAAATGTGACAGGCATTTTTTGTTGTCTGCTTTTTGACAGCTTTTGGAGAAGAAACTCAACTTCTGGCTTTTTGCCAGAAAGATCATGTTCTGTTTCACTTAAGAAGAATGCATTTTTCATAAGCAACTATTTTACATTGCAAAATTTGGGCTCTTATTCCAGACAGATAGACTATTTTTAATAAAGTCTCCTCCAAGATCTCAGCTGGCTTTTAAGTCCGTGACTGTTAATCTAGAAATACTGTACTTAGAGAACCGCACACAAAGGTATATTCATCAGGTCTGGGGCTGTTCTCACACTGAAATAACCCTTCAGAAGTTAAAAAAAAATTACAATACATTCATAAAAGTGAACCCGTTTGAGTATAACGCACAATTATAGAGAGCCTGTACTCAGTCTCGGAAGGCTGTGACTGCGACCTGTGGCTGTGGCTGGGCAGGAAACGCTTTTCCTGCCTTGCAAATATTCCTGGGATTTTAGAAATTCTTCCCATTTCCATATGAAGAAAAAGAGAGTTATTTTACAGTTTTCTTTTAAATGAAAGAGTGGAGAGACAGGCAGACAGCCCACAGGGCTGCGGTTAGGGCTCTCACCTCAGATGAAAGAGACTCAGGATGAGATTAGCTGGGCCTGCTTTGATTTGCAAAGGGGACTGGGGCGCTGGGCTCTCGGGGGCGCAAGCACTCATTAGGCTGCCGGCTTTTTCAGCCCTTTTGGTTGGAGTTTTTCAGTTTTGCACAGACAATTAACTGTTCACCAGATCAGGGACTTAAACCTAATTAATCTCTATGGGAGGCTGATGCCAAAGCCATCTGGTTTAGGTACCCAAACTGGTTAGGCGTGACAAGCACAAGTTAGATGGGCAAGACATCGCAAGGGTGATTCATCTCACCCAAATTCAGCGTCTAGACTCCTGGCAGCGCTCCTGGGGAGACCTGCTGTTTCTGAGGCTGTCTGGAATGCCCATGCCAGGAGCTACCTCTGTCTGCCCACCTTGGGCAACAATGAAGGGTGACTTCGTGAGCGGGGACATACCAAGAACCAACTATCAGCAACGGGCGCTGGCTGTGTCATACATCTCTTAGGTGCAAGCAGCAGGTGTCTCCTCTACCAGGAGTTCAGAAAACTGAGCTCGCTTTTGTGGGTGGGTGGCTTTTTCTGCACAGTGGCCTAGGAGCACGCACCCTCACCCACATCAGTCCTTAGAGGGACATGATCTAGCCTTCAGGCTAGAAATTGGGCTGAAATAGACGTGGGTTTGGTCCTTCACAAAGAAACAATGACATTGCTGTGGGAAAACTCATGGGAGTAGAAGAAGAGATGATGCAAGTTGGGTTCAAGGTAGTCTTCTGCGAAAGAAGACCCTGTGGTTCTCTCCCTACACCCAGCACTGCCTATGCCCCTTGTCAATGGTGGCAAACCAAACACAGTCCTCCTTACTCCTTCCTCAACTGCTCCTTGCATACCTGTATCATCATCATTGGCCTAAAGCAAGACCTCCAGGTTTCTCCAGCTCAAGAAAATGTCCTTATTTAAAAGCTTTCTAAGGGGTTCATAGATTGCTGGTGTCATGGAAAGCTGGGTCAGGAGGAGATCTCACTCAATCTCCTGCATATTGTAGGAAATTAATTATCACACAAATTCCCTAGCGTAGGTCCAGTTCAGAGGAACAAAAGACTGCAGTTCAGCATTTGCTTTTTATATCTCTTTGTTCTTCTCTGCTTATTCTCTTCTCTACTGAACAAGCAAAATGATGGTGCAGGAGAGGAAAAATATAAATGGAAAACTCCTACTTAGAAGTACTTCAGCTTAGGTTGTTAGTCTAGGCAGGAAAGAAAGACACTTGAAAAATTCTGGAAGAAAATATTTTCTACATTTTTTTTTTCTACTTTCTTTGTCAAAGTCAAAATCATTTTCAGTCAGGAAATTAGCTTGGACTCAACACACTTACTGGGACCAGCCCTGTTGCAGAGAGCTCAGCCCCCATAGCATACCACATTTTGTGGCCCAGACACCTCAAAAGGGGTATGCACAATTAGGGGTTAAATTATTTCTCATCTTTTCCAGTAGCCGCTCTAAACTCTCTGTAAGTAGGTCTGATGACAGGCTGGCTGGAGATACACTTGCAAATGAGTGCTCTTGAGGTGAGAGCCTAATGAATGAAATTTAACAGTGCATGATTTTAGACGTCTCTCACTAAAGAAGTCAGTGTTTCTTGTTGAGTTTTCCAGGAATATCTTAAGGATGAGTTACAACATGCAGCAAGTAAGGGTGTGTTTGCATGCACAGGTACTGTAGATCCTCCCTTGACTCCGTGGTGGCCCCGGCTGCTTATTGTGAAACCATTTCCAGTGTCTTATTTATCATATTTTCTTTTTAAACTCATTACTGCCTGGTTAAATTAGACCCTTTGTTTAAAGCAAAAGCCATTTATATCTCACAGAGCTCAGAGAAGACAGACAGAAAGGAAAGTGCCCTGGATGTACAGGGGAAGGATGGGACTTTCTCTCATGGGGCCAGCAGGACCCCTTCATGAGGACATGTTCTAAGTAGGTCTGGGCTGGCCAGCGGCATCTTTGACCTTCACCCCTGCATCTCATGTCTGCAAATGAATTTATTTAAGGGCCTGACTTTGGTTTTGGAGCTTTTGGGAGCAGCTTACATCAGTGGCTAGCACGCTTAGGTGAGTAGACTCAAAATGAAACGGAAGAAACACGGTTTAGCCCAGTGATGACAACCCCAAGAAATTCCATATTAATTGGAACTGCTGAGAATATTGTTTTTCTTCAGTTTATTTCTAAAATCCTCAAACGTATGTTGGTCTTCAGCTTTCATCCTTTTCAGAAAGTCTTGGAAAAGACATTTTGCAGAGCTGTATAAAGTGAGATGGGTAGACAACACCCAAAATATAAAAAAAAAAAAAAAGGAATTCCCCTCTTATGCCTCCCCACCATTTTAGCTCAGCTGCCCAAATGCATCAGGGTTCCTGCACGGGGGATCAAGTAATGTCTCACTGGTCACTGCAGAGTGAAAGGCAAGTGGGGAAAAAAAATAATTTCTGTAGTGGATGAAGTAAGCCTCACTCTTTAATTTCATTAACTGTTCTGTTTTTCCCAGTCGTTCTTCAGGCAGCAAGAGAATAGAAAGGATCCTTTCCAAATGGCAAAAAAGAACATCCCTGGAAAAAAAACTCCCATAAAAGTTTAACTTAAGATGCAGCAGCTGCAGCAGCTATAAAATTATTCTTTCTATTTAGGTTTGAATACTAATATTTTATTGTATATCTTCACACAAAGTCTTCCTAAACATTTTCAGAGAAGATCTTGTAGCTGGAGTATAATCAGCATAAAGAAAAATTATCTTTTGTTTCTGTTTTATGCTTTCTTCTTAAAATCTTGCTATTACTCCCATCGTCAGCTTTTGCATAGTCACTAAATGGAGAAGAGACTGTGCGCATGCACAGAAATAGACACACATAGAAAACAAGCAGTTGTTTGCATAATATCCATCACCCATGCAAATCCACTCTACCTCCCGTCCAAACAGACAACAGTATTATCTTTATCCTTTACGCTTCTCTTATCAAGTACATCATGAGTTATGAGGCCAGTCTTGCAGCACTCCCTCAACTTCAGTGCTGCGTGGAGCTCAAATACACAAACAAACAAACAAACAAATAAAGAATATTTTCTTCCCTGGATTTCCATGCACACTGATGCTATCGAGCAGAAAAGAGGCTGTAAAGGGGGAAGCATGACCCTTAGATTTAGTTCTCTTGACCCTAATTTTGGGCTCTTGCATGATTTTGAGAATCATTTTGTAATGTAAAGGTGGTGAATTCTGATGAGGTGATTCCCTCATAATCCTGTTCAGCAAGTCTTACCTCACACTTCTTATCTCTCCTAGAGCTTTACTAATGTGGGTATCACTGATTGTCCTGACAGGAAAGGAAACAAGTAGGTTATTTAAATATTTTGCCTGTAGTCGCAAAAAGCATCACAGACAGCTAGGAACAGCTATCCTGATTCAACACCTACACTTAGACCACTTCTCCACTTACCAGCTTGCAATGCATTACGATTGCCAGCAGGACACCGTGCCCTGCGTGGGAGTTTCTGGAACCTTCTCTTTTGAATATCAATAGTGAGATACTGCAGTCACCAGCACTTTATTCATCTCCATGGGCCAAAGGTTCCTGTTATAATGGTGTCAAAATCTGCAATCCCTCTCCAGGAATATTGATGGCCAGACGTCAGGTTTCCCATAGGTTTGGAAGTGCTTTGGAAAGGAGTAAGATATTGTAAAGTAAAATCCATTAGCTTTTTTTTTTTAAAAAACCAACTATTTGTACAAGAAGTTGTGCATCTCAAAATGACTGCTGATCATTGATCAATCTCCTTGGCTGGACATTCTTGTTGTTCTTTAAAAATGTTATTGAGAATAGCTTACACACCGAGGACAGTGACCACTATATCCTCAGAACGTCATTTTATGATGAAGAAACTATGATAGACTCTTGGGGCTCACCTGAGGCCAATACAGCTACTGTACTTCCAGTTGATGTGCAAGACCAAAGACAGGTTTTTCTCCCATAGCACTTAAAAGAGAAAGGGAACTTGCTGAACACTGAAACACCAGCAGGAGGTCAACAAGCTTCCTGCAATTTCAGTAGGTGTCCATCAGCGTGGATGCATTGCCTTCCCATTTGCTTTGCCCTGCAGGAAAAGAACAGAGAGAGTGTGAACTGTCTTAGAAACGTGACGTATTTGAGACCTACCACTGAAGTCACCAGCATAGATAATTCTCAGGTGTAGTTTCATGACAATTCCTACTCATTCTTATGAGCCCTAACTCCTGCGGAGTGGCAGTGAGCACCCTGGCAGGCCAGCAACACGTGCAGGGAGGCTGATGTGAGGGACCTGACCATGCCACCCTTCCACACCAGGAGCAGCCACAGAACTCCACAGGAGCTGCTGCACAGACATGCGATGTGGGACTGGGCTTCTCTCTTAGCTCACACCCAGACCTTCATCTGATGTTCCTGGAAGTATGTTCAATGACTTTGAACCTCCAGTGACTTACTGGAGTTGAGTGCTCAACTTCAAGCTAAGCATGTCCCCCAAGATCTCCATGCAAGTGCAGGACAGACACTTCCATACCAGTGCTTCCCAGCAGGAAATGTACTCTTTTTCAGGGGGTGATTGCAAAGCACCAGTTGGCAGTGCCAACAGACATCTCCACGGTCTCTCACAGCGTTGCTTTCGTATTTGAACTCTCTTTGACTCTCTGAGCTCATTCCAAATACAGAGCGAGCAGAATCCGTGCAGTGCCATGTGCTCATCTCTGCTAAGACCCTGGAGCATGCCTTTGGAAAGACACAAACACCCTTGGTGACTTCATGGTGCTCACCTGAAGATCAGTCAGGTAGTTGAAATGCCATCCCAGTATAAACTACTTTACTGTCCAAAGGAGATGAAGCATGTGCTATGCAGAGTTAAACTAGCATTGCCTAAAAGGCACAAACACCTAATGGCAGTGCAGAGAGCTGTACAATACGTGTAATAATATTAATAATAAGAGTAATATATGGCATGTAATAATTGGGCCAGGGAGGGAAGAGAAAGGAGGGAAGTAATTGACTGAGACCTGAAAATTTTTGGCAGGTTTCTCTGGGATGTGTTCTCCAGTGCTTTATTAAATCACCCAAAAGAAAAAGACTTCTTCTGACTAGGCATGTTTCATCACTAAGAACATGTTCCTGCACTCAGAAACAGCTTTTGCTCAACTTTGACTGACTTCTCTTGCATCAGAAACGTCCCTGGGCTCTTACATCAGCCTGTCTGTGGACACAGCTGTAAAATCATGCCTTTTTCCAGTCAATGTAAGGCAAAATATTTATTTTCATAGTGCTGGCTAGGCCAATTTCATTCATAATTGAATCAGCAGTTTATTTCTAGGTCTTTTCACTGACCACCCATTCATCACTTCCAGGCACGGAGTTCAAAGAGCTGCTGGAAGGCACACTTCAAAAAAATCTGTTCAAAAACCAGCAGAAGAAGAATGGCAAACCTCAAGGGCCAAACTGTCAGCCATCCGAGGCAGCGTGCTCTGCCATCACAGCCTGTCAGCCTCCACTAGGACCCCGCAGAAGATATGCTAGAACACTCCAGCACAGATTTCAACAGCAACTGGCACCTTAGGGCATACATTCAGTAGCAATGGAAGATGCACTGGTTGAGTCAAAGAAGACCCAGCCCACACTGAACCCACTGTCCTAAGGGGACACTGTCCTGGTGTCCCCTTAGAGCTGCTGATGGTCCCAGGGAAGCAGAGCTATTTGAGTCCTGTGATCTTCACCAGGGTGTGGCTACACACAATCCATCACAGATGCACACTGAACCCATATTCTCTTTTTTTTTTTTTTTTTTTTTTTTCCAGGTTTTTTGGTGTAGGTGACTGAGGAAGCTGTACCTGCTTTCTTGTAGTTATCATTTAACAGCTCTTGTCCTCCAGATGTGAATTGCCATGGTGCACCAAAGCTCCCTCTTGCACCACAGTGCAGAGCCACAGAAATGGGGGTGCACAGAGGGATTTTCCAGCTCTGCCCTACTAGACTTCACTTCACATACACGGTAAGAGAAAAGATCTGCAAAACATTTAAAGCTAAGAGGTTCAGGGTAATGTTTCAGACTGGTGATGTATCTCAAGGGTCTCTTGCAGCCACGAGGTCAAATACACAGGAGTACGAAGAGTGGCTTCCTTTTTCAAATAACTACATAGCAGGTAGCAGAAGTCAAAGTGATAACAAAAAGAGACCATGATTTGGAGCAAAGAATGAAGACACTAGACATCAGTGTCTCCAGCTCCCAGTAGGCAGGCAGTTTGACATATATCCAGGACAGCTAGGTAAAATTTTCTTGTGGATTCCTACCTTTTTCCCCTTCATATTGTGTAACTTTTTAGACTTCTTCTTCCGAGTAGAATGGTTTACTCTGCTGCCTCTCCTGTCCCAGTCCTTCACCATCTCATCCAGCGCTGCACTCATATCAAGAAACCCACTTTTTTCATCCAGTTCTGTACCTCCCCCTTTTGTAACCACAGGTTGCCATCTCCAGAGTGGTTAGGCTATTTCCAAAGTGGTTAAGAGGATCAATATTCAAACTGAACAACCTAAATCTCGATGGAGGACACTGAGTTTATCTCCAGTTTTACTGCAAATTGATTCTCTTCTTAACTGGCTAAAGAGCTGAATGGACAATTTGGATTACCACCACTGTTCAAATGATTACAAAAAGAGAAATACAATTTTTTGCAATAACAAAAATTTCACAGTGGCCAGACCCTACTCTCCTTTTTCAGTTCTACGTCTTGCAAATATTTTGATCAGCTTTCCAGTCTCTCCTCCAGCCCCTCCACTCCAGTTTAGCTAAACGTTTTGCGGTGCCAAGCTCTTTTGATTCATTAGAAATTTGTCCAGTGCCCATCGCTAAAGCCAGTTGGAATACAATTTGAAAAAGAAGAACATAAATCGAACAGTCCATTTGTGATTTTCATGCAAACCACACAGGAGCCAGTGACCACTACTGGTTTAGCCAAATCATCCATTCTACTGACCAGCAAAGCCTGAGGCCTTTTTCTCTGGAGAACTATACCGGAAAAACTTCTGATACTCTTGCTCTCAGAAGAGGCTCCTGAGCAAGGCAATAATTTTTTTAGCTGAAAAAGCAATTATTTTATAGCAGCTTCTCAAATGGAAAAAAAATCTCTTAAAACTGAGCAGAAGGATGGGTATGATTTCCACTTTGGTAACATATTGATCAAGATAAGAAATAATTAATTATACAACTCCTCTGAAATATTATACAAATGGAGAAAATGTGCCTATCTGAAAACCCAGAAGTATGTGTCTTGGAACAAATCCAGATGCAGCAAATGTCTATTTTTAAACTCAGTGACTCATGAGAAGAGAGCTGCAGTGATTAGTTACAGCAGCTTAAAGTGTTAAATAAACATAAACTAACGGAACGGCTCTGACTGGGTCTGTGCAAACTGACCTCCAGAGCTGAGAAGTGACCCTCAGACTTTGTACGTGGAAGGAGGAGATCTGCTTGGAAAAGCAGAACCCGAGGAGCACTGGATAATGTGATCTCCAGAGTAGACCTTGCCCCTGCTCTCAAAAAGTGCAAATGCCTTTGGTGTATTGCTGTGTGAAACTTGCCAGTGTGAAAGTTTTGGGCCAGTAATCTATGGAGGGGAACAGTCCCACACAAGAAAGCGACCTGTGGCTGTGTGGGAACAGTCAGGAGTGATGAAGAGGAACAGGCACCCAAGCCCTACGCGCAGTGCTCTGGCTCCCATCTTGTGTGGGTGGGTTTGCTTGCAAGAGGCATGTAATGCTCACTTTTTTAATAAGCCATTTCGCAATGGTTGTGTGGTCTGTGGTCAGGTCACACCTCATTTATGGAGTCCCACAGCCATTGCTGCATGCAACTGCCCAGATGTCTGAAATGCCCATTGCCCCATTCCCACTCTACCCTCACACTTGATCACATTGATGGTCTGCTCCCTTTGAGATATCTGGGCACATCTACATCCGTGGACTCTGCTGCCAAACATGCAGCCAAGCTGTGAGACTGATCCAACTAGATCCCCTTTTTTTTTCACTTGGGTAAAGGTAAGTGTGAATCCAAGCCCTGAATTAGATAGCAACAAACCTTCAGGAATTTGAAGTGCAGACCACACAGAAGACTCAGGGCTCAGGCCATGTCTATTGCTAAATGTTTTGCACAAGACATGTATTTTGTCAGATGAGAATCACACACATGCTAATGAATTCAGTGAAACAAATGGCATTGCAATTACTGCCTGTGCATTACACAGTAATTGTCAGACAAAGGATGGCAACAAAGCAGAGACTCACATAAAATTAGATTAAAAACTTTAACTCTTAACGCATCACACGCACTGTTCCCATGGATCTGTAATGACCCACAGAAAGAATTTGCAGTGGAAAGCAAAGAGGCTTTCTCTGAATTTGCAGTGGGCTGTTAAGGCTGCTAACACTAGCTATAGGCAGCTGACATCTTCTGAGTGCACATCATCCCTGAACTCTGATTTATGTTTAAAGGCTTAAGAAGGATTTATCTTCAGAGCCAGCTCAAGGAGCATTATGTGAAAGGGGAATGAATAAAGCAAGAAAGCCATAAATTGCTCTTCCAGGACAAAATGCTGGACACTGAGTAACCATGCAGCAGCCGAGAATTGTGCAGAGCGCACCAGGATGAGTGTTGTGATCCATGTTAAAACTCTTTTCTAAACTCCTCATTAGCATTCCTGGATAATGCCAGAACAATAGGATTGGGGAGGTAGATGTTATTATGAGAGAATATTAATTTTTAAGTCATCAAGCTCTTTTAAAACACTTCCTCAACCAACCAATCAACAAGCAAAGAAGTCAGGGTCTGCAGAGACAGATGCCCATTCTCCTGCTCTCCCTTAAACCAGACTCACCACACAGACTACCTGGAACTAATTCTGTTTTTCATTGGCTGAAAGGATATAAAGACTGGCATATTATTCGAAATGCCCAGTGTGGCTACTGGCAACAGAAAGATGCTGAAAGGAGTAGATTTCCTTTTTACTCCAAAGAACATAAACAAACTGGCAGAAATGACTGGATAAAGATCTAGGCTGCATAATGCTGCCTTAATTATATTTCCTATTTAAGTTTCACCTCCTAATGATAAGTTCTTACTAACTCACTCTTGCCCCAGATTGCTTACCCTGTTCTTCAGTAGTGTATTAGAAAGGCATTCTGAAAAAAAAAAAAAAACAAAACAAAACACCTTTGTAAATTTTACTGCGAAAAATAAAGAATTATTACTAATAATAGTCCTATGGCCACATATTGACAGAAAACTCAGCCATTCCCTTTAAGGAGCGTTGTCTACTAGAGAAAGGAAGCACACAGGAAAGCAACAAGGATGTTGTACCTACAGAAACTGTAAATGACTAATGTCTAAAATGTCATTCTTCCCCTGCAGGACAGAGAAGGTAACAAAGATGGAAAAGAGAGGGCTGAGCACTCTTGCATGGGTGACGCGGGAACTCCAAACTTCAATAAAGTGCATGAATGCTAAAAAAAGCCAGCACATTTCCTGGCTATGCCCCATTGTTTATCTCTCATTATTCAGGTTAAACAGGAGCACACAGGTTTATTTGGACAGAATAACAGTTCTTGTAGAACACCACAAACAACGAAGACGAAAAGTAAATTCACCTGGGAGAGAAAAGAAGTAGAAAAACAAAGAAAGCGCTTACACTAGAGCTAGTTCAAAACCCTAAATCTGTTCTGCCTCCAACCCAGATTCACACACACCAAAATGCAGCTGACCTCTGAAAGAATCCTGACCAGGTACTTTTCAAATCCCTGTGCTATTGAACACAACAATCCGCAATCCTCCTGGAAACAAAAGGTGGAAGGACAGTAATACTGCAAAAGCCAACTGCAAACTATACCAAAACACACTCTCGGGATGTGCTGGATGCAAGCACACAGTCTCTTCAGCTCTTCTTTACATTTATTTAAAGATATATTTTTTATTTATTAGTACTGATAAAGTAAAGCTCAGCGACCCATGGCACGTTGCCATTGTGCTGGACCAAGGCAACTGGAAACAACAGATTAACAACCTAAAGTTAATAAAACCTTGAAATCACAAATAGATGGCCTTCTCTATTGCCCATGGCCCCATTCTGCAGCAAAGTTAGTGTGTCTTCAGAGAATAAATAGGGCCATATAATGGCAATTATTGTCACGGGCTCATTGCAGACATGACCTCACCCTCAGGACTTGGAATCTGCCCCCGGCTGGGCTGGAGTTCCCAAGGAATTTTAATGATGGGGTGTGAGGGTCAGGCCAGGCTTACTACCTCTTTTGCAAAATAGAAACCTGTTTTGGTGGGGCTAACTGAGGCTGGTTGCCATCTGAGGTCCCCTTAGTGTCTCCAAGGAATGGTTTAGGTGTGACAAGGAGCCAAACACTCACACCCAGTACTTAGTTGCTGTCTGAAAGCCACTAGATCTGAACACTTGTTAATATTGTTATTGAGAAACCTCTACTTAGGGCTAACACTTGTTTTCCTTATGGATCTGGAACATCCTTTGCCTGTTGTATCCCAAATAACAGGACAAGGCTCTCATGCTCTCAGCTTTTACCCATCTGTAGTTATGTGACTGCATTATTTGCTGGAGATCCCCATCTTGCCCAGAATTTCAGTAAAGCTCTGCAGTGATGAGGGAACAGGAGGAAAGGGGTATACACCTGTCAGCAACCTGTTAAGCTACGGACTGCCCACACTCACACCCTCCAGGAGCTACGAAGCGTGGTGGGAAGGCTGGTCTGCTGTAATGTACAACCACTCTCAGCTCAGCTTAGAGACATCTTTCCATTACTCTGTGGAAAACTAGCTCCAGCTCCCACTTGGCACCAAATACAAGTATCCCTGGGACCCAGGGTAACTGGTGAAGTCTTCATTCTGTCAGCCTCTAGCGTGACAGTCCATTACACTCAGCGTAACACACCTTGTGGGCCCCATCCATCAAAGTGTCTGGCTACCTGAAAAAATGAAGAGTTATTTCTTGGGTCTGTGACTATGTGTCAGCCCAACCGCTAAATCATTTATTCAATATGATTAATCCATTATATCCTAACTGTAGCATCTGCCCTGTCAACCTGAGGAGGTGGTCAGGGAAGTTTCCAGGAATACCAGAGACAACAGCAACGGGACTGGCAAATCACACCTGTGCATGGCACGCCAGGGGCATCCAGCAAGGCGCAAATTCCCTCCACTCCCACACCGATGTCGGAGCACAGCTTAATTTGAGGACAATGATTTTCAAGAAGAGGCAGAAAGGGCAGGAACCATTCAAGGAGCATCAAGAAGCAATTTCACAACTAGTTCCTACTGCCTAAGAAAACTGAGAAGATGTGAGGTGAGATAGAGCTTTCAGGGTGAAGATAAGAGTGTTTGGATCCCACAACGAGCATCGATACTCAGAACTGCCATTCTGCTCACCTGGCGAAACATCTGGGATCTCCCAGATCTAGACCATCGCTTTGGTTTTAGGCTTGATACACCAGACTTATACCTCACAACCTGCAGAGCTGCAATGATCCACAGTTACAGACAGCACTGACTGAATGAAGCGAGTTGTAGCTGGCCTCCTGTCTGCTACCTGCCACTGCACCTAATCTCCATGCAGCGCTGCAGAACAAGGCTAGCTGCTGCCTTTCATCCTTCACCATCATCTAAACCTTGAACCTGGTTCATCTGCCATGAAAGAATCTTAAATGCTGCAACATCCATCAGTCCAGCATATGCTAGCGAGGAGCAGGCTGCGGACCAAGCCCGACAGCGCTGGTGACAGAAGAAGGCATTCAGAACAGAGCATAGGTACAGGGTGATTTACACAGAAGGATAGGCAGGTCCTTGCTATTCATTCTTGAATATTTGCTGGGCTTGCTTCAATTACAAGGCTTAGCAGCACGAACTTCAGATGTACAATGCTAAGAATTTTTCTAAGGTCATGGATGGTAATTGAAAGTCGACTTTGATACTCACATTAAAAAATACTGCTAATAGGGAACTGCTCTGAAATCAGCCCAGCATGATGCCTTTCAGGCTTGGTAATAATGAATATACAAGTGACTTGTAACAGCCTACCCGGTGGAAACAAAACATAATTTGGCCGGTCATTTGCTTTTGTTCGTCTTTTGTAGGGGGAATGGGAGGGGAGACAAGTCCTGTGGCAATAGCCTTGAACAGACCATCTCCGTTTTGAATCTGTTGAGATGAAATACCTCCTTTCAACAACAAAGGCTGAACTCTGATCAAAGCCCAACCAGCAGCACGCCCTGCAGTGGTGTACACCAGATCCTAATTCCTGCGAGTGCCCAAGGGGATGCGAGACTCCCATCAGTCAAGTGAGAGAAGGACAGGAGAAAGCACTGTAATTTTCAGTTCAGCCCAACAAACCCTGCAGCCTCTTGGCTCGCAATAACCTGGAATGCATCCTGCAAACAATTAACAAGATGGCTTTCCAAGCTGATCAACACCACACGGCTCTTCTTTGATATTGTTTTATTCTTCCTCCCCTCCCTCCCAAGAGCTTATTCAGGAACTCCACACACACGCTGCTGGGAGTACAATTGTAGGACAGCGTGTACAGTAGAAATTCATTCAGCATGTTTCTGGGATCCTTCGTTTTCATGGAAAGGCCTCTGTGCCTCTTCTGCCTGCACCCAGCATGCGTGCAGCTGTGCAAGATGCATTTACCCACCGTGTGTGTGAATAAAGGCTTGTTTTGTCAAGCAAAAATATATGCGCAAAAATGTACAGTCCTGTGCTGTAATTGTCTGAAATACCATTGTGGCATGACAGTGAGTTACAACATGCCAGAGCACAGGGATAGCCTGTCTCTAAGTAATTACTTGTCTTCTGCATAGACCCTCCCAGAAGCTCCTCTCCGTCTGTACTGCAGCCATTTAATCATAGAATCATAGAATGGTTAGAGTTGGAAGGAACCTTAAAGATCATCAAGTTCCAACCCCCCTGCCATGGGCAGGGACACCTCTCACTAGAGCAGGTTGCTCAAAGCCCCATCCAGCCTGGCCTTAAACACTTCCAGGGATGGGGCCTCCACAACTTCCCTGGGTAACCTGTTCCAGTGCCTCACCACCCTCACAGTAAAGAACTTCTTCCTAATATCTAATCTAAATCTCCCCTCTTCCAATTTAAAACCATTACCCCTTGTCCTATCACTAGACTTCCTGACAAAGAGTCCCTCTCCAGCTCTCCTGTAGGCTCCCTTCAGATACTGAAAGGAAAGGACAAACACTGCTGTTAACAGACTGAATGAAAGAAGTATCTTCTGTACTTAAAACTCAGCATAACTTATGCTACTTTTGAAAGCACCAGCTCAATTATACGATTTTGCAGGGTGGAAAAGGGATCTGCCTGCACCAGCCACTTGCAGGCAGGCAGGGTTTAGCAGTGGGAAAATGTGTCAGCCCCACTTTCACCTCACTCATTTTTCTTTTGTCCCTTCTCCTGCGTCCAGCAAGAGCAAGTCTCTTGCTACTCAGCCTTCTGTCTTACCTGCAGGACCAGACTATGGTCAACAGCCTACCGATCGTTGCTGCTTAGAAATTGCCTCCCAAGCAGGCAAGTCCCTCACAGATAACATGTCTGAAAATGGCAAGTTGGTCTCTTCTCTTCTCTTCGTCATTCAGGAGAGGGGGCATCTGCTGCCAAGCCATTCTGGTTATGATCACTGCATGGAAAAGGCAGGTATCAACTAGGGGTAGCCCTCAGACTCATAAAACATCTCAGCAGCTTCTACTTTCCTCCTGCTGGGGCTGACGGTGCAGTACAAGGATTCTGAGCTGGTTAGATGGATTAGCCATTTACTGCCCCAGAAGAAAATGGCATTTCAAAATCTAGTCTGAGCTATGGATGGTCCATGTGATGTTGATCAAACTATCTGCTCCTCTCTGTCTCCGTTCCAAGGAGGAATCAGAGCTCTATGAGTCTGTGCAAGTCAGCATAAGTGTGGGGTTTTGGGAAATTGGTAACTGTTAATGTAAATGTTTCCAAGTCAAAATTCTCTTTCATATCTTTAAATGAAGATGGAACCACCCACTCTAAGTCTGTAGTTTTATTCTGTATCTTTGATCTAGAAATATATTGAGAATTTCTTTTCTATTTTTAGGAGTTCAATCATTTTAAGAAAGTAAGATAAATTTGTTGGAGAGTTGCATTTCCATGCATATCTTAGCGTCACTTCTGAAACAGAAAACATTAAAATAAAAATACTATCTCATATTTGCCCATAAGCCCTGAAAGATGACCTACCAAGCAATTCATAGTATAGACTCAATCATTTAAATATTCCTTATTCAGCAACTGGACTTAACTGCTCTGTTAAATTCCACTGAAATCCATAATATATAAACATGTAGGTGCTTTATCAAACAGGGGTGTAGTTACCTGCAGGGCCATGCTGCAGTGCAGAGAAGAGTGTGCACCGGCATGGATATGTTATTTTCTTTTCTGTGATCCCATGTTTATCTGTAGCTCTGCGAATTCCCTTTGTGCGTACTGACAGCTGCCTGATAAATGCATAGGCACTGCAAAAAGAGATAAACCCTGCCGCAACAGTTTACTGATAGCATCAGTGTTCAATCTAAAGCAAACGCTAAATCACAGAAATCAACAGTTCATGCAGAGATCTAAGATTATTTGGTTTCAGAAACGTGAAAGCACTGTGACTTTGCATCGCAATATAGGAAATCATAGTTCAACTTTCCATACAAGTGTAATAGTGAGCAAGATTTGGATTTGGCAAAGTACTTCTGGGAATTTGGGGGCAGAAGGAAAACCGGCTTGTGGCTTTTAAAAAATATTTTTTATTTACTATTATTTCATATATTTTCTCCACAAATAGCTTTTTCATGTAGCTCTTTTGGAGGTGTTTTTTTGTATTCGATAAACACAATCTCAGATTGGGGACACACATCAAACAGCGCATTTGTGATCTCTGACTGGGTAATAGTCATTCTCAGGTTCATATTTCATGTGCCAGTTTCATGATTATGAGCTCAAAAAAATCACTTTATGGGCATGATTTGTAATCATTGCTTAAAAGTCAGTAAACAATTCCACAGTTAACTCATTCTGCCAAATATTCTTAGAGCGGAAATACAAGTGGCTGTAATTCAGTCGAGGCAAATCCAAAGCATATTTACAGAATCCTTGCTGTATTTCTTCTAAACTAACAGTCCCATCTGGCCATATTTTATTGTTTTTCAATACAAAAAAGTGCAAATAATAGCATGAAGTGGTGAGATCATATACCTTGTTACCTTGGAAAAGCCTAGATAACAGCCTAGCTGTTTATATTTCCTTACAGTTTGCTTGGCTGTTGGTTGTTGACAGCATAAACAGTATCCCCAGGCAGAAATCCTAGCCCCATCTGATCTCAAAGAAATCTTGTATTTGATTTAAGAAAAAAGAATTTCAACCCCATTGATTCACATAGATTCATACTGCCTTAATTGGCTTGAAAAATGAAAGTTTCACATCATGACTCCTGGTGCAAATCAATGAGGGAAATGTTTTTGGTGAGTGTTAGTCCTACATAATTATCCATCATCCAAAATGCCTTTTTCTCTTTAATTTCAGCAGAAAGTTTCTGCATTTTGCTCATACTCCTCGACTTTACAAATGTGTTGGCTGTTTCCCAAGATTTCTAAGCATGAATGTTTCCCCTTCTAAAAGACAGCAGCTGCTTTATGTTTTTTCCACCCAACTCTGCACACCATCATCAGTCCTACATCCTTGGCATTATAACGTCTAGGTGTAACTGATAGCTGTGTAAATGCAAAGGAGGGAACAATTCTGAAGAGTTCACACTCACATAAAAACAAAATTTAAAAAAAAAAAAAAGTGAGAGAGAGATTAATATCAAAGTATTCCACTAACTTTGCTCCTTACAGTGTCACTATCAACATCAAGAATGAGTAACGTACAGAGTGAAGGACGCATCCCACTTCAGCTCGAGGCCATGTTCAACCAGTCCAAACTCCAAAGCACCTGCGTGTGCTGTTTCCTATGGCCTAGATATCTTTGATGGCCTGGAACTAGGCAATAAGAAGCTCTAGGCACTAACTTGAAGGCCATCTTGACCTTGCCCAAACCAACCAGTCAGTGGCTGCAGTAGAAAAAGGCCTTCATCACATCAAAGTCTGCCTGATCATTGCATAGCAATTAATTCTACTCCAGGCCTGAATCATTTCTGTACACCAATGGGCTTTCACCAAGAAGAGAAGGAGGTTGTGAGGGTCTGCTCCTCTCCCATCCATCCTGTACCCTTCCCTTGTGCTCTCACAAAGAATGGGAGGAGTTACAGCATTAGGGCGAATCCTTTTCTCAGGCTGGTTATCGGAGGGACAAAGGGAGAAGCAAAGGAACCATTTGCCCAGATGAAGAAGTGGAGCCACTAAGTGCTGTTGAACTTTTCCTGTTCCTTCATATCGTATGAGAAAAGGATCCTGATCAAGCAGAAAAGCTACGGCTCTTACCTAGGAACTTAGCCAGTAGGACAGGCAGCCTGCTTTCAGGTGGCAGTAAAATTTGTAATACTCAGGGACACCCGTTTTTTTCCTAGGAGCTGTATTTCTTCACATAGTGACACATTATCACCTGGTGCTCTCCAAGCACTGTATGTACACACATGAGTAAGCTTTAAATCCATAAAGACTGTTCCAAAATATATGGTATAATTAATAACTGTCTTTTCAACGAGGTCAAGATATTGCGCAAAGCTCTTAGTTTGCTAAGTGAAACCAGAGGGCTGTTCTTGTCCTCCAGCAAGCATTCCCCTTGCAAAATCCAGAGCTATTCCATTTAAGTGTTCACAGTTTGCTGAGGGAAAGAACTCTTTTTTTTTTCTTTTTTTTTTTTTTAAGTATGTGGCAACCAAAAACTAATAAAGTTTTTCCTGAGAGCTGGAGAATGTACAACATCCCTCCAAAGTAATAAATAGCTGCTTGGTCTCTGACTAAAAACAGCTCAGAAAAATGCATCCAATTTTCCAAAGCAATCACACTCAAATGTCCATGAACCTAGCCCTGGAGGCTGCAGACAGGCCTTAGCTTAGGCAGTGACTTGAGTCTTCAGAGTGAAACACTGCTTGAGAAATGGGGTTGAAAGAAGGAACGAGGGACAAATCCTGAAGGATGGATAGGGAGCCCTCCTCTGCTCCAGGGATGTGGAGTTTCACTGCTGCTGGTGCTGTGGTTTTCATTCTTTTAGTTTGTGCCAGAAAGCGAGAAACTAGACTGTTGCCAGAAAGGTCTCTGGAATCCCATACCAGTTTTTAGACCTGGATTGGAATAACTCTCATAAATTTCTGATCTTTGGTAGCATAGGAGACAAAACCAGCTTTTTATGTGAGCAGGGACCTGGGCAGCCTGACAAACCAGTGCCTCGCCAGAAGCGTTTGCAAAGTTTCCTTATCTCCATGTATAGACCAGACACAAGTCCAACAGGACAGCTGCAGCAGGCTTCTTTCTGTGGGCTCAGTGCGAGTAATCATGGCATCTCACTGTCTTGTCTTTAGTAGAGAGAAGATATTTTTAATTTACTGGGCAGTTTTCTAGTCAAGTGAATATCCTTTGTATTATTAGGAGGACATGGAGACAGCAAGACTTTTCTTGATTTAATCACATGGTAGACTCTTGCAAGATCATTGGCAACAGCAGTCGGTTATGCCATATACATTATTCCATGTATAATTCCCTTCCTCCAAGGAAGAAAACAACCGCGCGGTTAGATGCCAGCTCTGTGTCTGGGCATGCATAGCGGAGAGCTTAGCCTCTGCTTAAAGCCTGTGATAGGCAGGGGATAAGGTCCCTCTGATTATATCCTTGACGTCTGCTCTGGCTCTGAAGATAAGATTTGATGAGGACTTATTGAGTAATCCAGGTGAGCTTCAGAGTTAGTAACATGCCAGCAAATGGTTTCTGCTTTGCAGACTTTTTTGTCCAGTCACAGAGCAAGCGAGCCGTGGAAGCCATCATAAAAGACCATACTCATTTGCTCCAAAGAACTATTCTCTACTCTTCTTTTATGGCTACATATCAAGTGCTCCAGCTCTTAACTCCCACTGCACCCTTCCCACAGTGACTAAGCTAACACCTCATTAAACCTCGGAACCTCTAAAACAGGAGACTCAAATCCTATCCCAGCTAGAGAACAGCATCACATCATATCAGGTTTGACACACTATTCTGACTATTCCAGCGTTATTTATTTCTCATCCTTCCTAGAAGAAGAGGCTAAACAACAACTGATTAAATGTCTGTAATTTACATAACCAGGACCTATATTGCAAAATATTATCCAACTTTCTGTACCACTCAGTGCCAGCCTGAAATTTTTATGAGAACCCCCAACCTCAGCAGGTGTCAGCAGCTTCAGTCCAGGCTGGAAATTGAACACAGAGGATCATGGCACGAAGTGGGTGAATTGCATGAACTCTGCATTTAATCCCTTCTGTTATAACCACCTTTTAAAAACCTTTTTCCACTACATCCCAAAGGCAATTTTCCAAGAGGGTATTAAGGGTTTGGCTGTTTCACTGTTATTGCTGTCAAGGTGCCACCCAGCAAAGCTGTGGCTGCTCCAGCCTTTGTCGGAAATGCTGCAAGAATGGTTCAGCTTGGAGCAAGCAACAAAGCCCTCTCTTGAACGACCCCTGACAGGCCTCCTCTTCTCACAGAAGGGCAGTTTCTCTATGGAGCTGAGGAGAATCAATGAGAAGAGGAAGCTCCAAGTTATAAATTGCAATAGCACGGCTAAAGGTAGCCGACTCAGGTCAAAGCACAGTGTGCCTGGATGCAGCCTGTCCTGAGCAGCAGTAGAGAAGGTAAAGTATCAACAGGAAATATTCTAGCGACAGCAGATAATGACCATCCTCCTGCTGAGCCCTGCCAGGGTGGTTTTGGACACCCAAACTCAGATTCTCCTGCCCTGACCTCACAGCCCCTCTGCTGTTCAATATAGAGGTTAGCTGTGGGTTTTGCCTCTCTGCCTTGCCCCAGTCCCCACGCTCACATGCCTCTCGTGCAGGGTTTCGGCTCTCCGTTTTCCCTGCAACCCTCTGCTGTCTTCGGGAGCGCAGAAACTGTCCGTAAAACAGGCTCGCTGCTCCAGGAAATGCCTGTAGGATAAAAGAAGAGAAGGGTGGCTGCAGGTCCCATCACGTTCTTCACTTGTCATAAACAAAGGAAGATACCCTACGTACAGTTTAATGTTCTTATTGCTTCACTTTGTGCCGTGCTCTGTTGAGTATGAGTAACTCAGCCTTCCCGGGAGGACAGGGAAATAACACTTATGTAGGGGGTCATTTGTTTTTTCTTGTTTCAGATACTTCAGGACTTGTTTTGTTTTTCCTGTCATGAAACGAACATTGCAAAACACTGGTAATGTGAAGTTCACCAAGGAAAGTGCCGCTAACACCCAATTTACTCAGCGCTCTGCTGCTTCAGAATTTGGGAATTAACTCTAAACAACCAGCACACAAGTCAGTCCTCCACAACTGCAATGTATCCTTACTACTAACATGAAAATTATAATCTAAAAATAAAATTTAAATCCTGACTATTTTTTAAGATACCTTTTAGTTATTTGGGGTTTGCCATATGTTTTTTGAGGTTTCTGAGTTTGCTCATGCCATTTACCAAGATGATGTATAAAGATTTCAAGAGTTCGGACAAAAATATTAAGCCAAAAAAGCAAGAGAGCAATTCTTGTATTAAAGCAAAGAGAATTTAGTGGGAATTAAACTCCCTGATCACCTTTAAGTTATCCTTTTGCAATATCTGGGAAAGCACAGCTGCTTTTTTTTTTTCCTTAGAACAACTAAACTAAGGCTCCCAACTCATGGCTTGTTTACAGAAATTTGGACTTTAAGCAAAACACTAAACGCATGGGACTGATAATAGAAACAAGAAGTGATAAAACTGGAACTTGAAGCGCTGCCTTATCCCACAGGATAAAACTATGTTTAGACTGTCTTCGTCTCCAAAATCAATCTGTCCATAAGCCTCTGGACCTCACAGTCACATAAAGCTGGGGCAAGCAATGGCACTCGTGACTTTATTACTGTGTTCTTCTGCCTTTTCTAAATGTGAGACAGCACGTAAATGAGAAAGGGGGACATTTCCTTAGCAGCTTTAAAATACTTTGAGTGTTGACCGATTGCCATTACAAGCAAGCGTGTTTAGAGAGCAAACATAAAGCAGGAACCTGCTTGGCCAACAGCGTGGGGTGGGAAGGCCCTGTGCATGCAGCAGTATGGTGGTTTTGTCACTACAAACCTCAGCTATGGTTTGTCCCCTCCAGCTAAAGCTGGCTGGAACTTTGCCTCCAACTGCTTCCTTTGGTAGCTTCATTTTAGATAGAAGTATCAAGACTAAATGAATCACTGTTTCCAAAACAGGAGATCAGAACAGAGATTCGAATGCCATGAGACGTTGGCATTAGTGGTAAAATAGCACTTGTTTCCCTGTTTCCCTTACATCCACCCCATACAGCACAGGCTCCTTGGTTATGCCGATGTAACTGAGGCTGCACTGTAGCCAAATCAACGGAATGATCCGGGTTAGACATCTTTTTCGGAGGGCTGTGTGAATATGGGAAGACCAACCCTGGCCTCTAAAAATCTGAAGATCAGCTGCATGATCTGTGCCTGTGATGCCTTACCTCGAATATACAGGGAGCTCAGGGCAGCTCCACTGGATGTGCAAATTAGACATGGTTAAATAAGGCGTGTTTAGGCATGGATGCAGTTTTGAGAAGACATCCTTCAAAAACAGACAAAAAAAGAGAAATACGGCCTGCTATCATCTGACACTAGATTACAGGAAACATAAGGGTATAAGCTCAAGAAAGATAAAACAATAGAAGTTGTGAAGACAAAGCAACAGCCTAGAGTATACCAAAGACCAGCCTTATCCCAAAAATATATCTTTATAGTATGGTTCATAGAATAACACAGATTGGAAGGGATATCTGCAGGTCATCTCATGCAGCTGCCTCTTCCAAGCAAGGCAAACCTAAAACACATTACTTGGGGCTTTGACCAGCTGAGGTTCCAGTGTCTCCAACCTGTTCAGGCAGCCTGTGACAGTATTTTATCAGCCTCAGGGTGAAAAAAAAAAAGTCCCTCATAGCTAATCAGAATTTCTCATGTTCCAGCTTTTGTCTGTTGCCACAGGCAGTTGAAGAAAGTTGCAGGATCCCCCCTTATCTTTCCCTTCTTAAGTCTGAACAAACCCACTTCTTTCAGCCTCTTTGAGCCATCCAACATATGCTCCCGCCTTGTGGTCCAGCCCCCTGGCTATCCTGGTGGCCTTTGACGGACTCTCTCTTGTTCATCAAAGCCTTTGTGGAATGGGAAGCCCAAAACAGGACACAGTACTCCAGATGCAGTCTCACAAGTGCTGAACAGAGAAGAACAGGTTCCCAGGGTAATCCAGGCTGGAAAGGACTTGGGGAAGTCATCGAGTCCAACCACCTGCTCAAAGCTGGGTCAGTAACCACCTCCCTGGACCTGCTGCTGAGCTCTGTCTAGCAGAGCCCAAGATGCAGCTAGGTGCCTTCACTGCAAGGGCACACTGCTGACTCAAGCTCATCTCACCCATCCTTAGATGTCTATTATGTAGATGTCTCCTTCCGAGTGAGGCACCAAAGGCAGCCATTCAAAATAACAACAGAAATATGTGTCTGACCCCATTTCAGACATCTACTTTAGCAGGAGATGAATCACGCTCCAGCAATGCCTGTTTCCCTCCACTGACTCTGAAGGCAGACCAGGGCGATTAGTTCTGGTATCAGTACCACCATCTATACCGGTGGTACTTACTTTCAGGCAGATTAATCCTCTCTCATATGTTTTACCACATCGCCAGATTTTGCAGGAAGAAGTTACACATCTGCATGTGTGCGTTTGAGTGTGCGCTTGCACCTTTCCTTTGAATGTGAAGAGAACACCACTAATAAGGCTACAGCTACACAAAAATGCACTGAACTGGAGGTACTCGAAAGAGCTGATTCACAGATATTCCAGCAAATATCAACCCGAGTGGTTTCTGAAGGTTAGTTTGCTTTAAATATATGCCTGAGGTTTTATTTTTAATATTCTAGGTAGCAAGAAGATCCTTTCTTTTTCTTTTTCTCCTTTTATTTTGGTAATATCAATTTGATTTTCTAAGGGGAAATAAAAAATTCTGCTTTGAAGCAGTCAAAAGTACCAATTTCTGCATGCTACCCACATTTGAGATCATCCTTAATTCTGCTTTTTCTCAATGAGAGCTGCAAAAAGGAGCACGTAGTCAGCAAATCCAACTGATTTTAGCTCCTAGTGGAAAGGTCAGATAAAGTTCAACCCCTTTACAGCAGAGTAACAGTTCATGAGGTCTTTAATCGTTTGTCCTGTAGACTAGCGCGAGCACCATCTTTCAGTGAACGTAATAGTTAAAAATTACATTAAACCTCCCCTTTTTGAACAACAACAATCCTTTTGACCTCTCCGTAACCCGGAGTATTATGGCCTATTAACCCATTTGAATCACAGATGACTGCTGCGCTTCTTAGATGCATGTTAATTAACCTGCCGCTTTCTTCTGACTGAAGACAGACACGCCGCCTATGCAGGAAAATCCAGGCAGATAAGGGAAAAAGCATCGCACCCCATTCCCGGAAACCAGCCTCAACAAGCAACGTGCATGTTCTTTTAATAACTATGTTTTGAAATGTTGAGAAACCATTGATCTTAATCTTAAGAGCTGACTTTAGCCTCCTTTCATGTGCTTTGCAGCAGCTTCCTCAGAAGTCCACTGCAAGTCTTCCTAGTCATGAGGACGTCACGGCTGAGCGGCAGCCTGCATGCAGAAGGGACCAAGATAAGTATCTCTGAGCAACTGACTGCGTAAATACAAAATAGAGAAGAGGTTTGTTTATGCTGGTCAGTGCAGATAGGAAAATACAGTCTGAGAGAGAGAAAACAGGATTTTTCTGAAGTCATTTCGAATGATGATTTTTATTAGACTCTGCAATTATTACTCTATGAAAATTGTGGATAATCAGCTGCTTGACTCGTAGGGCACAGCACACAGTACTGAGTTGAGACTACTGCAGAGGGTAGTCCAGAGATCTAACTCAATGCAAGGAGGTTTTCAAATGACCTGGATGGGTCTTCGCATAGTATCGCCAATCCTTCAGTGATGAAGTTTTCTGCAGAAAATCTCTCTCAAACAGGTCTCTAGAGATATTCCAGGGGATCCTTGGAGCAGCTGCCTTCACAACGGAGAAGGACTCACAACTGAAGAGGAGCCCGGAAGTTTCAGAAGTGGAAACCGGTGTTCTCCATTTGGTTCTGCCTTTCTACATTCTTACGCTCCTCAAGTTGCGAAGCTGGCAGTCAGTTCCTCACTTAGCATCCTCTTTCTCTGCTAATTTAGCGTTTGGCATTGCATGTAACTCTTAACCACACTGGAATTTATACCAGGCCAGGAAGGACAAAGCTCCATGTTCCTGGGGAGAGAAGTCTGGGGCTCAGAAACACAGCAACATTTGTCCCAACAGCAGGGCAATCCCTGCACAGTCAGAGAGAGGGAACAAGCATTACAGATAAACAACAAATGAGCTTGAGACAGTGCTATGCTCTGACCAAACAAGTTCAATTCTACTGCTTTTTTAGCCCTCTTCAACTCTTCTTACTCTCACTCAATGGTATTTACTCCAGAACTGAATATATTCCTCAAGCAGTCGACTACCACACTGCTCATCGCAACAACTCATCACGTCTCGTATCAGGTTTTTACATTCATTTGCACGAGCCAGTGTTTTATATGTAAGAGGTAGAAATATTCCAACAAGGTAAATAAACTCCTTAGCTCAACTAGTTTTGTGGTGTGGGCACAAGATAACTAACCATGAATTTGTGTTCGGGACACACACACGGCATACTTATTAGCAGTAACCTTGGCTTTATTAGTACTAGTTCTAGCTGAGGTACGTGCCCTCACAGATGTGCATAACATCTCCAGACCTCCAGAGAGTCTTTCAAAGGACATATAGACCTCAAACATATATTACCTCTAAGCTATACGTGGACCATATGCTCCAGAAACATGATCAGCACTCTGGATGATGCTTATCTTGTATCCGGCTGCTGAGGTGTCACCAATATTACAGCAGGAAAAAAAATATTTTCAAGCAAAAATGCTGTCACTGAGGGTAGCAACACAGCCCAGCCTTAGCTATTTTAAATAGGTGTCTCATACTGCATCCAGCTCTGGAGCTCTGGAGCCCCTGGCACAGGAAAGACATGGACGTGTTGGAGCAGGTCCAGAGGAGGCCACAAAAATGATTAGAAGGCTGGAACATCTCTCCTGTGGGGCCAGGCTGAGCGAGTTGGGATTGTTCAGCCTGGAGAAGAAAAGGCTTCAAGGCTGGAACATCTCTCCTGTGAGGCCAGGCTGAGCGAGTTGGGATTGTTCAGCCTGGAGAAGAAAAGGCTTCCGGGAGACCTTATAGCCGCCTTCCAGTACCTAAAGGGGACTATATAAGAAAGATGGGAACAAACTTTTAGCAGGGCCTGTTGTGATAGAACAAGAGGTAAAGGTTTTAAACCAAAAGAGGGTAGATTTAGACTAGACAGAAGGAAGACATTTTTTTACCATGAGGGTGGTGAGACACTGGCACAGGTTGCCCAGAGAGATGGTAGATGCCCCATCCCCGGGAACATTCCAGGTCAGGTTGGATGGGGCTCTGAGCAACCTGATCGAGTTGAAGATGTCCCTGCTCAGTGCAGGGGGGCTGGACTAGCTGATCTTTAAAGGTCTTTCCAACCCAAGCTATTCTACAATTCTATGATTCCATATTTTGAGCAGAATCAGTAGGGTACAGAAGAGGTTCAGCACAAAAGTACCATTTTCTACTCGAGATGTTAGAGATTTAGTAATAAATGTGGCCTGAGGATTCAAACGTATAGCCTGGACCATCTGAGCACTCAGTACCTTTGAAACAAGGCAGTTTCTTGTCTTCAAGTCTGTGAGAGGCACTAAATGAGCACCTCTGGGCCAGTCAGGTGCTCAGGCTAGGAGTGAAATGCTTCAGCCCAGGCAGTGCCTGGACAGACACCCACCCCAGAGGGCAGCAAGCTTGTCCTGAGGACTCCTCCTCGAGCAAGCCAGCCTCCAACCACCGCTGGACCTGCTCACGCCGTACCTGCTTTGGGGCTTCTTCTCACTTCCCACTACCCACAGCCTCCCCCTTGCAGTTCGGTTGGACAGTCACCAAACCTGGCCCAAATCCATTTTCAGGGTCACCACACCCACGCTCTTTGCAACAGTGACTTCCAGAAAAAGATGCCCATTAGTAATTTCTTATTTCATTGTCTCCTTTTACACCTTTTTATGGAAGTTGTAGAAAATCTTGTATGTTTGCACGGCGGGCAGAGGGAAGACAAAAGATGAACGTTAATGAAAAAATCAAGTAAGCATTTTAGCACAATGAAACCCCTGGCAGTTTCTTGTTATTCACACAAGCTCCCTGGTAGGAGCAAAACAAATTCTAAATGTCAGAGACTTCATTGTGGAAAGTCAGCTCTTTAAAAATTGTTGCAAATATACCACTTGTTCCCCAGATCATCCTGCTTCCCCAGGCACTTGTGAGGGGGTATGTACACCTTGCTACTGGTGTGTATTATACATGGCTGCAAGTCAGGTATTAATTTGGGGCCATTTCAGCAGGAAAGGAGGCAGCGTTAACGATCATCTGGGTGCACCACTATCTGGGATGAGCTTGCAGTCCTCTAGAAATACCTGCTGTCAGTGCGTGCTACCTTCTCCAATGTCTGATAAGGTGTCAATTTTAAAACCTGCATGTTAACTCACCTACCCCCAAATCCAACTACCAACTGAATATATTCTAGCTACTTAAGCAGTTTATTGAAGTAATAAAAGTCATTTTCATAAGCAGTTTTCTGAAAACATTATGCAGATATTTCTATCAAATACAGTACTTCTTGTCGTTTGTTGAAGTGAATAAAGCCTCTTGTGAGGTCTCCCAAGACTATGATTTGTGTTTATTTGCAAATCTCACCTATCACTGCTAAAAGCTATATGAAAAGAAAAAAATACCTCAATATAGGGAATACAACGAGGGACACACATAAGGCAACACGCTCAGCCCAGGGGCACTCATCCTTCGGGGCAGAGCAAAACCAAGCCCAGATGCTGCATGGGCGGGGAGCACCTCCATGGCTAGACAGATTTGTCAGAAGATGGTTTGTTCTTCTCTAGCACAACCAAATCTAGTGAGAAATGAAACTGGGGGCTGCTGGAGGCTGGAGATGGACGCCTGGGGGGAGATCCCCATGGCAAAGGGGGTAAGTGCACCCTGAGGGCTGCGGCCGTGAGCACTCACACTGATGCAGGGTTGCCCCTGAGGGACTGCTGCCACGGGGGACCCATGCTGTTGTAGGAACGCTGCAAGTTCCTGCATCCCCTGAGGGACTGGGACTACAGGTCATCCACACGAGTGCAGGGACACCCCCAAGGGACTGCAGCCATGGGAGAAATGTGCCAACACAGGCACAGCCCCATGGGACTGCAGGCAAAGGTGACCCACACCCTAGCGGCGATGCTAAGAAACAGCTCCATGAAAACGAGTTAGAAGCAAAGAGCAGTAGAGAAAACCCTAAAGATGCAAATGGTGGCAGAGAAAATGACTGAGCAAAACGCAGCAGCAAGAAACTGTTCCACAGATGGTCCCAAGCTCTTATGCCACCAGAGAAATTGGGTCAGGCTAACTGTAACATGGGGTGAAAATCAGGGAATTGAGGTTAGGAAGGGGGGATGATAACTGTTGGATTTTAACATGAGTCAGAGAAGGAGGACAAAAGGTCTTTCTTTGTGTTCTTCTTTCTTCTTTTTTTTTGCCAATACCCTACTCAGTCATCAGAATCATTGTGCTGTTTGGAAATAAATTAAGTAAAAATTCCCCAAGGCCAGCCTGTTTTTCCTGCAACTTCCCTCTCTATCAGAATTAGTCTGCTCGAGGCTTTTACCAAGGAGCTTCCCTAGCAAATCGTCCGTCTCTCCTCAAAGCAGCAGAGGCAGAGCGTTGCCAGGCATGCCTGATGGCAGAGACCATACAAAGACAGGGTTTATGCCTGCAGACTTGTTTGGAGGCTGAGGGGAGCCGAGTGTTTTGCTTAAGGTTTTTCTGGAGGCCGTAGGAAGTCTTAGTGCAATTTGCTTTTGCTTTACACAGGTGCTTGCGCCATGTGTGCTAGGAGGAGACCGGGCACTGAACCAGAATTAGCCAATTTCCAGCATTTCCTCCATGTGGTGGCCACACTTGCTCTGCATGCATCCCTCAAACCACCCCAGACCAGGCTTGAACCAGCAACGACGTTGAGCAATCCAAGAAGAAACTTCCCTGTGCCCAGAGTGGTTAAGAGCTGAGCAACAGGCTCCTCCACAACAGATCTTTAGTGAAGCCTGTCTGGTGGATGCTTGATTTCCAGGTTTTTTTAAAGATGTACAGACTTTTCATTAAGTTTAAATTCCTAACCACATGGGAATTGCTCAGCGAAGTGGGATGTGTGCACACCTATCTGCATTCTGATTTCCATGCGAATAATTAGGAGCTCTCTGCTTTTTTTTCCTGCTTAGAATGAAGAGGTTATAATCTTCATGAATTCATTTCTTATTTGAGTTGTTGCCTGGGACAGACCGCACATTCTCCACGTGTGGCCCAGCACCTTGCTCTCTTCCCCAGCACACTACACGATGTGTCTTAGTTCCTTTCCTACTGATAAAATGTACAGCGTTTCCTATTTCCAACCTACTGGCTGCTATTGATGCCACTGACATAATGAACAGAATCAAGTTTTCTAATATGCCTGACTGTAAATGCAGTTTCCCCGACTGCTCTGCAGCACGGAGCTAGAGATTGCTCCTTCAGCAAACACTCCTGCTAGTAAACTGTTTGTCAAGATGTTGGTGGGCAACATGCACAAAGATGAGTGTAAGTCAGGGCAAAAGTGTTTAAAATTTCAAATGTATTTAATTTTATCTTTTCCCAGTATTTGCCCATCTGTCTAATCCTCCTAAGGACTACATAAACTAGGTTAACTTTTACCCAGTGAAAAATTCCATGCCACATTCTCCTAAGCAGAGCTGTAGGTGGGGTTTTTCAGTCATGCCACCCCTACACTTCCGCACACACCAGAAAAATGGTCCAACAAAATCATGTCTCTAATTTTCACCATAAACAATATGTTTTGGTAAAAGAAATTTTTAAATATCTAAAATAAATCTTCAAAAATCTAAAATAACTTTTGTCAAAGAAAATATTCTAACTCTGAGTCATAGTGTCACTCAGGCTATGAGATTTATCCATGATTTCAGTTATTAGAGAAGAAGTCATTTTAACTTTGATGCTGGTCCCGTCTCTGCCTTTTCAAAACCAAAATTTTCAGTGTGCGCCAGTGTAGAAGCCCCGAACAAAAAGCCCTTTATTTCCCTGCACACAAAAATCAAAACGAAGCTAACCACCTAGCACTGGTATCTCAGAAACACACCCCCACATTTTCCCTTGTTGTTCTCCCACACTGTGCTACCTTAACGAGACCCAGTAACTTGGTTGCCGGTTGCAGATTATGCAGAAATATAAATGGCAACAGAACTGTGAAGAACGTCCCCTCCAAACCTCACACGGTGCCATACACACTGGTTGGCCTAACACAAACTGCACGCTTGGGGAGCAGCTTTGCTGTGGCATCCTAGTAAGGTGTTAAGTACCCCACGTCCAATGCCAGTATGACCCGATCACTGGACATACAGCCAAGAACAGGCCACGATGGTCTTTAAGGGTGTGTCCTGGTTTGAGGTAAAACAGGACCAATTTTGTTCAGTAACTCTGCTTTCTAACTAGGCCTCTTCTAACTGCTGAAATTAACAGCATATTGTGCAGAAAAACTGCTCTTTCTCAGAGTGGTAAGGCCCATGTTTATAGCTGATGCCAAGGCACGGTATGCAGAAAGGCCCTTGCTTAGACTTACTGCGATAACGACCAAGGCCAGACACCTTGTTATTTGCCCCGTTGGAGGGCTGGAAGCAGGGAGGCGTAGAGGGGTCCCATCTGTGGGGAGGAGCAAACAGCACAGGTGACCCAAAACTGACCAAACAGTGTATTCCATCCCATCTGCATCATGCTCAGTATAAAAGCCGAGGGATCAAAGGCTCAGCGTTCCATTCCGTTGTTCCGTTGTTCCGTGGATCCGTTGTTTCAGTTGTTCCGGTTTTATCTGTTTCCCGTTTTACGGCTTCACCTTCTTCTCCGACTTGCTTGGGCTTTTGCTCTTGCTGGGACTCTTGCTTTCCTTCTTCAATGGCCGGCGTCCGAGGAGGACTCCATCGGTTCGTCTGCCTTTGATCCTGACCCATGTATTCCTGGATCCAGTTTCCTTCCGTTGCTGAGTCCGGTCTGGGACTTCCCAGTGCCTGCTGGTGACGTGATTGTCATCCTGGGAGCTTGATACGGTTTTGTATATATTTCATTATTTTCTTTTGTTATTTTATTCTTTATATTTCATTAAAGTAGTTTAGTTCTTACTAAACTAGTCTCTCTTCTTCTCTCTCTCCTGCCCGGCAGGAGAGAGGGAACATCTGTCGCTTGGCTTGCTTGGGCCGATCCGGCCCAAACCCGTGACAGGGTGTCAGCCAACACAGTAAAATCATGACAAGTTTGACAAAGGGAAGGCTGGAGCTGTTTCTTGTCTCCTGCTGTCTCTCTTCCTTCTCAACATCCACACAACAGATCAACTTCCACCATGCCCACAGGAGGCAACGCTCTAAGGCAAGACTCCCAAACCCTCTGTTTGGGAGGGAGAACTGCAGAGCAGAAGACCTAAGTATACGCACAGAGAATTCCCATCTGCCCCCAGTACTACACATCTGCTGCACAAACTGTGGCTTACACAACCAGCAGTGGTGTCTGTCGCATTCGACAAGATCATCCCACCTGGTGGCATCCACCTGGATGCCACCAACCACAAGTATAGTCATGATTTCACTCCTTGCCGTGTGTGAGGGTCCTCCTCAGTGAGTGTGCTGGGATGCTGAGGGGCACCCAGTTCCTCTAATCAACATACACATGAGCAGATGCAATTTTGTCCCATGTCATGAGCAGAACAGCCAGAATTTCAAGTCAAGGATAATTTAATATTGGAAGGTTGTAACATCTCCAGTAACACTGCAAAGAACAAGGCGCATGCTGATCTCCACTGGTGAAGAAAGCAAGAATAAGTTAAGTCAAAAAACTCCCTATGACTAAGTCAGAAAAGGAACCTGGAGAATACTGACCTTGAAGATGGCAATGATGAGAAGTTGCACCCTGGGAGGATCAGATTGGGCCCTAGGAAACTTCTGAAGCAGTAGAATAATACAGTCCAGGAACAATACATCTCTCCTATACAGAGGGACGGTGGAGTCTTCATTCTTAGAGATGAAGTGTTAATCAGACTAGCCATGGCTTTGTCTGCCGTTGGTAACAGCCCTGCCTTCAGCTTGAGGATGGACTAGAGACCTTCAGAGGTTCCTTACAACCTGCATTCAAACGATTCTGTGAAAACACAAACTAGAATTGAGAGCTGTATATAACCGCTTCATTATTTGCACAATTCCATCCACTCTTACTTGCCTGGAAGTTTATTCCTTGCCTACATGTTGCAGCTCCATATCTAAATATTTCTCAGACTTTCTTTCTAAAAATACTGACTGGTACCCACAAGCAGTCTGTTCTTTGAAGCCTCCCTTCTGTTGAAGGCTGAAGCATCTTCTTCCCAGTGTAGGAATAAGTACAACAGAGAGTAAGGAAAAAGGGAGAACGCCTCAGATAGAGTGAAAACTTAAAGCTGACACACTTAATGAAGTTTGTCGTTAGGCACTGAAAATGGATCTGGCTTTTCCAAGTATAAGCTCTGCATTGCTACACGCTCTTGCACATCTATGTCGTTAACACAGAGCTCATAAATAATGTTAGATAGATTCATCTCTGATTATACACTAAATTTAATGCCAGAAAGGACTATCTGAACAACCATTTTTGGCCTTCGGAATACCCCAGACTTTTATACTTAACTCAGCCCCTGTCACACAAGGACTACAAGCTTGTGCTTGACAAAATGTATATTCCAGATTTAATTCTTGCAGAAATCAAGAACAGCCATCTACTGTGCATACTGATGGTCAGCATCAATGGTTCTTCACTGTCTCTTAGAAAAAAGTGCTCTGTGACTAGAATTTCTTTGGCATCAGCAATGCAGCTTTTGGACCTCGTTCTGTCTTATTCTGCTAGATCATTTGGCTTATAGAGATGGAGTATTTTTCCCTTCACTGGGTTTCCAGTACTGACCTCAATCTTTTTCTTTGTAAAACAGAGATTTGACTCTTTAAACTCTTGTACTCTGTGAGGTTTTTTGCGTACGTTTCTTGAACAATTTCTCTAGTCCAAATGATTCCTCTGCACCTTCTCCAGGTGTTCATCGTCATTTTCAAAGTATGGTGAGCAGATCTGTTCCAAATTTCACCGTACCAGTCTCACCTTGTAACCGCTAGGTAAGCAAAAAGGATTGTGAGCTGCTCAAATTTCCCAATGGAGATTCCGTTATGCTGCCCGATGTACCTAACTTCATCCCAGAGATACATCAGGAGGCAGTCGCTCCTCACTTGTGGACCTAGCTTTTACTTTGCATTAGCATTGCTCTTGCTACCAAAGCAATTCAGAAGTTTGTGCAGCAGCTCTGTCCGCATCAATATTTGCTGTCTCACCAACCCACCTGAATGTTCCCCTGTTTCTTAGTTGAATACTTCAGCAAGAGTGATTCCACGTTTGATTCATATTAGATGCAGAAGTGGGCGAGCATCACGCCCTGTGTCAGGAGGTGAACAAAACAGTCACTTCTGTGGAAAACAGGGGAAAACATACTTGTGTTGCACAGGTAACAGATGGAGATGGGCTACTGCTGCATGAGTAAGCACGTTTCTGCATTACTCTGGCCGTGCTGGATCTTCCCTGAAAAGATCTGTGAAATCTTGTCTCCCAGCCCTACTCCCTTTAGTCTGGTTTCACACCCCTCAAACCCGCATCGTGCAGAATTCATGTAAGGAGACTGAAGTGTTGTAGGAAGAGTGACACCACCATGTCCAATTTGTTCCCTGTTCCTCAGCAGTTTTCAGCGTGCCCTGTTAGGATTCTTCACTCCTTATGCAAAGGGGCTGAAAAGGTCAGTTCTTTGTGAGCAGTGTTGACAGACCTGAATTACAGCAAGGCACGCTCACTAGATTTGCACAGCTATTCTAAAGATTAAATGTGGTTTAGACAGCTGGCAGCCCCTTCAAGCTGATGCTGTGTCAGGGGAACAACACTAGCACAATCCAGGCACTTTCTCCATGACATGAGAGGGAAGATGTCCTTCCTACACCTACAAGGATTGTGCAACATCTGTCCTGGAAGGCTAGTTTTAAGACAAATCTCTACTTTCCCGTGGTTCTGAAATACGTTTGTGAAGTTATTCCTTTGTTCCTGCAATACCGAGCCAGAGCAGAGCACATTTAGCCATTTATCTGTTAGAAGAACTGATGCTTTCATGCACATTTGTTTACAGATCCAACTTAATGGGTTTTTTTGCCAAGACAAAAGAAAAAGGTTTATCTTTTTCCATTTTCTCCTCCCAGTTTTTTTTTTGCCCTAAAATTCATAAATCCTGCCTGAGTTCTTTCTAATAGCCAGTACCTCACTTGGACATTCAGCTAATAACTCTTTGAATTAACTGCTTGCATTAATGCCACAGCATATATGCTTGGTATTTAGCGGTCCCTCGAGGATCTCTATGTTCCTTCTCAGCTATCTCATAAAATACTTGGTCACAGAGCGCAGTTGGGTGGCTTAAGAAATTGCTAATACATCACAAAAGTCTCAGATTAGGTTTACTGTTTTAAAGAGATTAAATTAGGAGTCTAGATGGTCATTTGCTTTACCTGAAAAATACTGCCATTTGGCAGGGATCAGGAAATTGGTTTAATCCGCACGGCTTCCTGTCTGAAGCCTTCTCTTTTCTCAGCCGAAGTTCTTTAGCTCTTCATCACTTAAAAATGCCCATTCATGACTCCACGCTTCCTGCTTTGGAAAGGAAACACCAGGAAACGGTCACTGTTGCTCTGTCCTCACAGGCAGAGGTCGTTGGACCCATTGGAAGCAGGTCGGGGAGCACGGGCTGGTGCTTGCCCACAGCACAGGACAGTTTTATTTGTCTTCCCTGATGGGAGGATCACTGGAGATGCTCGCGATGCACAGTGAGGCCCATGGCATAGATTCCCCAGGCTACCTTGGACTTAATCCCTGATACCCTCAGGGTGTGCCACCGCATGGAGACTCCACCATTGGCACCAACAGCTCTTCTGCACCATTCTTCTTCTCCAGCCAGGCATAGCCTGTCTGAGTCTCCCAGCTCTTCTCTATGCTTACATATTACACAAAATCTCCCCACATCTTCATTCACCAAGAGACCCACACGTTTCTGAAGAAGGTCAGAAGTATCTAGTGCTTGGTGGGAGTGAACACAAAGTCCATATGCCTGACTTCTAACCGCTGTTTAACAGCCACTTGAAACAACCTGTAACTTGTGTGATATTAAGATGTAATGAGGACAAGGAACACCACTTTGGTAAACAAATATGATGCATTTTCTATAAACCATTCTCTGGAGTATCAGCAGCTTCAATGACAACTGCAGTGTGATTCTGCTATTGGGAATGCCTTCAAGGACGGCCTGTGAAAGAGCTGTATCATCAAAACCACTCCTATGAGGGAGTATTTCACAAAGTGCCTGTAGAAGCCACAAAAGTAGCACACCAAGAAAGCTGGGGAAGGTGAGGTGAAAACTGCCTGAAGATAATGGTGTAAGCGCTCCTCCAACAAACGCTCTGGCAGAAGCACTGCTTCAGGACACAAAACGAGATGGGTGTCCAGCTGCCATTCACTTCCATGGGTGGGGAAGAGAGCTAAGACGTGGCACAGAAAAAGGGTAAAGCTGTAAGTTACAGACCTGAAATAACAGTTTGCTGAGGTTTTTTCTACAAAGAGATTTTGATAAATGAAATCAGGTCACAGAAGGGGTTACTAAAAACAATGAATTTGCACTAAAAACCCCAAGGGGCAAGAATGCACAATTCAGCCTAGAAGGCTGGACTATGCCAAAGCTGGGTAGCAAGTCAGAAACACGTGGTGTTTTTCTGAACTGAATGGCAAGACGCTACCATTCATGGTCAAAAAAGAAGAGAAAGTATTGAATGACAAGGAAAAAAAAACCAAAAAACAAAAACCAAACCAACACCAAAAGGCTTGAAGCCCAAGCATTCTTGTTAAATGTTACACTCTCTCTTGCCCAACATAAGAGCTGTATGTGGAAGAAGTGAGAAAGTAAGTTTGTGACATTTGTGCCCAAAAGATCAAACTTAGCTCCAGGATTAGAAACATTCCAAGAATGCTTTGGTACATTTAAGCACACAAAGATGTGGTATCGGCAGAACTGTGAACTTAAGGAAGATCAGACCTGATCTTCTGATTTCAGGAACCATGAAGTTGGGGCTGAAACTTTCAAAATCCCTTTTTATGTGATGGTACCAGTACTCCAAATGCAAGTTGGTGTACTGTAAAATGGTTACCCTGCTGAAGAGCAAGATTTTGTTGTATGCTCTTCAGAGTTCTTACACAAAACTGGAGTCCTTGGCCACAAATATTTTTACAGTTTAAGAGTCCCAATATGCATGTAAACTGGACTTCCAAATAATCATGGGAGAGCTTACTAGTGTACCAAAATATCTGATGGGAGGGTGTAAAGAAGACAAAACACAGACACTTCTCAGCGGTGCCAGTGACAGGAAACCAGATGAGGGACTCAAATCGAAACACAGAAAATTTCTGGAGATATGAAATAACTTTTAATATGAAAGTGGGTGAACACTGGAAGAGAGTGACAAGAGAAGTTGTGGGGTCTCTGTCCTTGGATATATTCAAAACCTGACTGCAGAAGGTCCTGGGCAACCTCCTCTAGCTGACCCAACTTTGAGCAAGAAGGGTTGACCAGATGATGTCCACAGGGCTCTTGCGACTGCAAATTATGCTGTGAATAGTCCCTTCGCTCACTTCAGTGATCCGAGCGCTTACTTCCTGTAAAACGACAAAGACATTTGCACTGTGACAGAGACATGAGACGCGAGAGCTGGCCCATGCAAGAGCTGTTGCACACTCTTCAGTGTGCTGACCGCTGAGTAATATTTATGACGACAAAACATCTTTGGTTACGGCACAGGCCAAGAACTAGGAAATTGCCCTTCCTAGTGACAGGCCACAGGCTTTGTATTGGCTTGCACAGTGCCATGTCTTGGGACAAGGGCCGGCTGGTGGTAGACTGGCTCCACTGAGGTCATCCTAGCTGTACTGGCAGCTGTCAAGAGCTGTCAAGAGATGACAGTTGCTTGCTCAGAGACCCAGGAATCCTGCTCAGGATTTCCTCATCAGAGAATGTGGACTCAGGGTACCAGTCTCCTTTTAACTCCTGGGACAAAGAATCACAGCAATTTGTGGAGGATTTGAGGAGGCTGTGAACGCAGTGGCCGAAGCAACAAAACTTCCTTAGCTCCATAAATGAGGACCTTATCCTTCACCATGTTTGAAACTCTGCTATGTTACAGGGATGTCTGATATCTGGGAAATGAGACTGTTGCCCACCTATATGCACTGTGTCTCCTACTTTCTTCTCCAGGGGTTTCTGATCCTGCTGCTTTCCTGCTGCTTTCTCCTTGTGATGTTCCCCATGGCAGAAGTGCTTCCTGGTCAAAGTACCTCTTGTTTTATGGACATGTGTGCAAAGTACGTAGGCATGAGTCGATGTGGTGGCAACAGGTAATGAACTGAAGTAGCAAACTCTGTAACCAACATGCAAGCACCTAGGGGAATGATACGGGTTGTATACGCTCTTTGGTGAAGTACCACCAAAGTATCAGCCACCAACTGACAATCACAGGGGAAGTGATGCTGCCATTATGAATACCTTTGAGGAGGGGCTGTGAAACAGCTGCATAATCAAAATGATGACTAAGGGGGAATTATCAATTAAGCACCTGCAAATTCTACAGCTGTAGCAAGACATCAAGCACTTGGTGACCTCTTGCAAAAAAGTACCTCAGTTAATGAAAAAGTGTTCCTCCACCAAATGCTGGGATAGATGCACAACTTCGGAACACAATGTGAAATTAACGCGTTATGTGGGATGGTGGCTACCTGTAGACCAGGAACAAGGAGCAGAATGGAATCCCCACAGCAGAAAGGCAGGGCCTGAGAGCCTCAAGCTCCCCTGGGCTCTCCCTGGCATGTTACAGCCATGTCTTGCATATTCTGGGGAACGAGCCCAGCACCTACACCACTTTCCTGGGGTTGCTGGTGGCCCTGATTGTCTCCTGCATCATGGACATCGTGGCCAAGCCCCAGGTAGAAGCCAGTGCTGGTTCGCATCTGGGCATGTGCCATTCACTCACTCTGTCTCCTCTGCCTGCAGTCTTTGGCACGCTGGAGCCTTTCCAGTCCTTGAAGCCCCCGTAAGTGGATCCATCCCCCCTGGAGCGCGATAACCCCCTCCAGGATCCCCCTACCAAGAGAGGTCCCACTAACGCTGCCCTCTGCCCCTCAGCAGCAGCCCCTTGGACCTGCAGATGGAAGCCTGGCATGAATTTATCCATCAGTTCAACAGGACTCGCGAGGACCTAATAAGACACCTGGAAAAGTAATGCCGCTGAGGAGGGGATGGGGATGGGGACGGGGGGCATGGCTTGGGGCAACGGCTTGGGGAGGGCATAGGAAAATCCATGGGCGCACAACGTGAGGGGTGATGTCTAGTGGAGGGATTGGCCTCCATGGATCAGAGCTGCCAGTGCCCACCCCTTTTCCAGGGGCAGAAGGAAGCACTGTGCCCAGCAGGCCAGGAGAAGGCCTTGGGCTCACACGTGGTGCGAGACCCCATGGCAATGACACAGGCTGCCACCTCCTTCGGGACAGGAGGCAGAGCTTTGGAGTTCTGGGCTCAAGATTTCCCTCCTCTTCCTCCTCCTCACATGCCCAGCTGGGAGACGTATGGGGGCAGCGACAACTCCCCAACTTCCTTCATGGCGAGCAACGGTGGTTCTTCTTCACGTGCATCTCTCTCCGCTTTTGTGGATGGAGAAGACACGGTTCATGCCTCCACCATCCAGCCTGGCCTGGAGCATCCCAGGGCTGACCCAGAGGAGCAGCCTGGCCCGGCAACTCGCCCACCCTGTAGGGGAGAGGCGACCAGCTGCCTTGAGGCCAGTAGCGGGCAGCAGCAGTGGCAAGATCTGGAGATGCAGCGAGGTGCTCCCACTCCACCTCCAGAGGTGCCTGAGCTCCACGCCAGGGAAATGGAGATGCCTCTCCACCACAACAACAGCCAGGAGACCTTGGAGGGCCTCACCCCAGAAGCCAGACTGGAGGAGGAACTGGGCCTGCCACTGAATGTGGAGGAGGCTCTGCAGAATGGTCCAGCCTCAGCTCCTGCAACACCCCGGCAAACTCAAAAGCGTCATGCGATGGTGGTTGCCATCGTGCAGGACCTGCCCTTCCTGGATGAGTTGTGAAAAGGAAGCTGGAGATGCCTCAGGAGGATGGGGACACACCCCCGTGACATGGAGTCACCAGAACTGCTGTTGGAAAAGAGTGTCCCCATGGGAGAAGAGGATCCCTCCCTGGAAGGCCAGAGCAGCTCTAGTGAGACTGTGGGCACACCTCAGCTGACATCAGGCATGGCAGCTACACCAAGAAGCAGCTCCCCACAGACACAATGCTTGTCCCGTGAGAAGAGACCTTCAGCTCTGCCACCACCTCCAGACCGTTGGGAGTGGCCTTCAGATCCCCCATCTAGAATTGCTCCTCACAGCCTTCACTGATGGCTACCGGGACAACCAAGCTGCTCAGGAGCTGCCGAAACAGCTGCTGGCTTCATGGCTGGAGCAGCCCCCATGCGACGTGGGTTCCAAATGACAGATCCGGCAGCAGAGATCCCCTGTGCCTTGTAGAGCTCTGGCCATACTGAAGGGCAATGGAAGTGCCCAGCATGGAGCTGGCTCCAGGAGACTCTGT